>VZSE01006238.1:132690-162837 GCA_013398275.1 Promerops cafer
GGGGGGGGAGAGTGCGTGGGAAGGCTCTGGAAGGCGGGGGGGGGGAGGGGCGGCGCGGCGGGCCCGGCGCGGCCCTACCTGAAGAAGAGCGTTCGGTACATCTGGTGCGCCTCGTAGTAGTCGCCTTTCTCGACGCTGGCGCGCAGCTTCCCCTCCACGCGCTGCACGCCGCCGCGGTTCCTGCCGCCGCCGCCTTTCGCGGCTTCCTGCTCCGCCGCCATGATCGCCGCCGCCATCAGCGCGGAGGATGGGGAGGGGAGGCGGGAGCCGGGCGCATGCGCACGGAGCCCCGGCGCCCCGCTGCCCGGCTTCCGCCCGTTCGGACGGCGGCCCGCGAGGCTCAACCCATGCGGCTGCGCGCGGCGTCCCGAGCGGTAACGGCGGCGCGGGGGCTGAAAACGACGTGAGAGGAACCCGGGACTCGAGCCGGGGCACGACCGGCCCTGGAGCGCACTGCAGCACAGCAAACTGCAGAATAATTTAAAAAAGTAGTAAAAATCCAGGAGTGGTTGCTGGAGCGCAGGCAATCAGAGTGGCTGAGGACTGCTCCGGCTCAGGGATCCAGGCAAGGCTGAGGGAAGAGGAGTTTAACCAACCCCCCACCCTTCACACCGCTGAACGGCATCCAGCAACGACGCAGTTGTGCTTTTTTCCCGTCTCCACCTCTGTTGTTTACCTACCAGCCACACGCTGCTCCTGGACCTGCCCCTTAAAGCTTTCTGACCCTGCCCCTTGTAAAAGCCTGAGTGAAATCCCCCCACGCCTGCCCCAGCTCGGGGCAATTTTGAAATCACACTCTTTCCTCACTTATTTAAGCAGCTGATAAAAAAAAAAAATACAGAAAAGAGGCTTTATTTCTTGTTTCAAGTATTACATGCACTTTCAAAAATTAAAACTCTTTATTTAAACATCTCAATAGCATCTTGTCAGTTTGGAGGCAGCAAAGAAGAACAGACATTTTGAAAAGCATTTACAAAAATACATTGCACAAAGTCCTATCTTGCTTTTTTAAAAATAAGTTAGTGTTATTCAAAATATTCCCCCCAGCTACCTAATTTCAATTTATACAGGATAATTCTAATTTTAAATATGTAACCTATAATATGAAAACACCTGTACATGTGTCATCTACTCCTCTGCGTAGGCCATAGGTTCTGTCTCTAGGTCGAGTGAAAAACAGTTCTTCACATGGAGACTTTTTGTATTTCAAACATTCGAGGACTGTTGTGCAACATACATAACTCAATTCAGAAAACCAGTCAGCAGGTCCATGTGGTAACAGTTCTGTGTAACTACAAAATGCACTACAACAGCAAGATAAAAATTCTGCATACAAGTGAACTTCAGGAATTTTTTCCAAAAAGGATCTTCAAAGCAGCAAGGCTAAGGGGGGCAAGAAGCAGTTTCATCTCGTTCTACGTGGAAATGTTGTTTCCAAGAGCAACTCTACTCATCTGGTACCCGACTAAGGCTTGTGGGGAGGATCAGGAATGCCCGTGTTTGCACACAGCAGCGCTGAGCTCGAGTCCCTCTTGTAACTGTGACGCAGTGACAATTACTTCGGGCTTGTTTTCCACACACTGAATTGTCACAGTACATTTATGGAGTATAACAATCAACCAATCTAAGGAAATCTTGTCCCAAAGAGATCACTTTTGACAAACTAAGGTAGTTCAACTGCTGTAAAGCAGGGTTTACTGAGCAATTCAGCAGGCTTATCAGCTCCGAGCCCATCAGTCAGTACATCAAGGTCGATTTGGGATTGACACTAAAAAAAGAACAAACTGGCCAAGTTGCCATGGTAAAAACCCTTAAAATAACTTCAGTTATTTAAAGTTATCCCTGACTTTTAGAGCAATTCGCGGCCACAAATTACAGTAAAGCATTCTCAGTCGCTGGTGTTTAAACTGCTTTTTGGTTGTGTTAGCTTTCCCTGACAGTAGTATTTATTATATTCAACATGTAGCAAAGAAGCCCTTTTGGATCCACCAAAAAGGTCAAAACCAACTGTCAACTGAAGGACACCTTTAGCCACAGTCAGTGTTCAAAATGTACCACAGTTTTTGGCTTATGGTGCCAAGCTAGCAAAAGTATGCAGTTAAGTCCTGGATTAAAAAAGAACAGATTCCTAGTTGCAGAAAGTGTGGTTTATTCTTTTAAAAAAACCTATACATTCATTTGTAATAAAATGTGTCACCTGTTTGCCAACTGGGCTTTATGAACCAGAGCTGTTTGCATGCATTATTTCTCTCAGCATGGACACAGAAATATGAAGCGAACTGGCAATTACAAGCTGAGCCTTAGAACAAATAAAAATGGGGGTTTCTACATTTCTGCTGACAGTCTTCTGCCTTTATCAGAGGATCAACAGCTCTGCAGTGTGCATCTTGCATCCTCGTCCTTTACAGATTCCAGTGTTGTAGGCTTCCCAGTATATACAGATTAGGAACAACATGTACAAAGCAGCCACCCCCAGCTGTAGTGTGGATTACTCGGCAGGTTTCCCGTGCACTCTGAACCGGTAAAGGCAGGTGTACTCTGCATGGCCCCAGTTAGAGAAAATCCTCAGCTCCACTATCTGGAATGCGTCTTCATTTTTCTCCTGGAGAAGGAAAAAGCAAACACACAAACCACTGTCAGGGTTCTGGCATAAACAGCTGCAACTGAAGCTTTCTTAACTATTAATGACTGTTGGTGCTTGGAGGAACCTAAGTTATGCCTTGGGAATTTTCTGTTCCTTTGAACAGAACCTTCCTTGCCTTACAATTATTTGTGAGTCTGAAGCAGCATGGAACAGACTCTGCCCATGTTTAGCAACTTCCCACCACTTGTGTCCACATAGCAACAAACCTTCCTTGCCCCTCATCCATTTAGGCCATCTATTAGGTTTTGAGGCAGAGGTAGATACTTTCTACCTCAGCTTCTACAGTGCCAGATGAGAACAAGGCCTTTTCCCTTCACTGCTCATTGCACACAAGTGTAGAAAACAAAAGTAACTTTCTCCTGACACTTTAAATCTTATAATCCAGACTTACCATCACTGGAAACATCTGCAGTGGTTCTCCATCTTGATCATAGACATACTCTCCTAGAAGCTTGCCTTCCTCTTGATACTCATCATCCAGACCCTGTAACAACAGGATAAAAGATTTTTGCTTCCATCAATTTTCCAATCAAACCCAAACTAGAAGCATGCCTATGTAGACCTTCAAGTGCTGTCTGTTGATACTCTACCAAGCCAGGATCAGAATGTTTCCCATGAAATTTAAAGTTCAAGCACAGCTCTGTATTCCAGTTTCCTGCCCTGTAAATAGTTGTGCTGTTTATGTGTTTTCATGGTCAAGCCCTTTAATTTTCATGGCTAAAGCCACATCACAGTGTACAATATAAACTGCTCAGGACAAACAGTGATAGAACATCAAGGCTGAAGTCAAGATTCAGAAGCTTGCAGGTGACTATTTAAGCATTTAGAAAAGCCAGACAAAAAGTTCTCAGATATCATAATTGCTCTCTGATATACCCTGTGGTCAGTTCTATTCCAAAATCCTGCCTAGACAAGTGTGGTGCTGGGTAAAATGAATTTAAAAAATTATTTAAGGCACATCACAGATAAGGTGCAGAGATAAAATGGGAGGGATAGTGGGTGGAGAGAGGAAGAATGGGAGGGAGAACGAAACAATAAAGTGTTTGAAAGAACTGGATCAAATAAAAAAAACATTATATCCCTCCAGAAGTCTTTACTACTGTATAGAGCAAGAGTAAAGAAATAACTCACTCAAAATTAGTTGCAACACTTCTTATTCATAATCCCAAAGCTCATAAATAAAAGTGATTTTTAGGAGCAATGAGTGAAACAGTTTATCATCTTCTTAGCCGTCCTCCCTCCAGTTACTATTTTCCAAGGTATGTAACACAAATATTCTGTGTACAAACATCAACTTAAATTCACAGACAGACTTACATATACTGAAAAATTCCTAGGAGCACTGGTGATATTTCCTGTTGGTGAAAGAGTTTTTGGTATGTGTTCCAATGTAAAGGCAGTTGGATAGATCTTCATGGAAAGTCTCACCACAAGATAGCCCTGTGATCCTTTGAAAGCCCAGCAGTTTCCTGGATACATGTCCGGCTGCACAGAAGGAAGGTGGAGAGAACAAGATGGGACACAAGAATAAAAACAAGGTTACAGTGTTTTCTAGTTTATTTTTATTGTAATAAAGAGTTGTAATGAATTCTGAGTTCTTAGGGACAGTCCTGAACAGTAAGGGGCAGAAGCAATCTCCCTGGGGGAACTCTTCAGGAAGACACCACACCCCCCTGAGCTACCAGTGGTGTTTTGAAGACCTGCCCTGAGATTTGCTCTCAACAGGAACCCTCCCAGCTCTCACACTTTGCACAAGTCCAGTGCACCACCCAAGCTTCCCGTGACCCTCAATTTTGCTAGAGTAGGACTTAAGCTGTGTCCAGGGACTGCCAGCAGAATCCCACTCTTGGGAACATAGCTCCAAGTACCTGTGCCCCCAATATATTACAGAGATACACCCAGCACCCAAAGAGCCATCCAAACCACTCAACACAGGATAACATTGCTGCATTTGTTTACTTGGCCTTTAATTACCTGAATCACCACTCTGGGAGACTGAGAGAAGTACCACAGAGGAATTCCAAAGAGGCTAATTAATGCAGTCTTGGTCTCATAGGTTTCAGAACAGCGAGTACTTAGAATGCTGCCACCTCAAAAAAGATAGATCAAGTTAGCAGAAATAAAAGTCTTCAAGAAGGAATGAGTAATTAAGGCAGAGATTTATATAAAGCTTAATGAATACCAGATTAAAGAGATTGTCAAGATCTAATCATTTTCTGTGGATACAATGCTTCTACCACATACCATGTTATTTTAAGAACAGGTTAAAGGTTTTTCATTTCTTTCTTATCCAGTTGTAGACATATAGAGAACTATTCATGTCCATACACACCTAGGCTGATGTACAGGCCTGTAAACACCATCACAGATTGCAACACACAAAAACGCTCTGCTAAGCTTTACTCTTCATTTTAATATTTCTAGTAAATACTACTAAAAGCATGAATAGTAAAAGTGGTGTTTCCTCTGCTATTTACCTCCAGATTCCAAGGCGAAATCCACCATCCCAGTCTTGTCTTGAGAGTAGAGTTTCAGTGCATTATTTACAATAATCTGTGCTTGCTAGAGGTATACACGTACAAGAGAATGGAAAGAAATATTTCAATAAGATCAAGTGATAAAATAATTGATATTTACGTATCTGTGAAGTTGCAAGCATTTTTTGGAGGTGCTGCACTTTATCACAAGTCTTTGAAAGCCTCTGTCAAGACAGAGGCCACTTTTAATGCAGGTTGTCTGTCTTAAAATACAAGTTGATACTGCATCTTGACTGCTTTATTTTTGTTTTTTTTTTAATTGCATTCCTTCTTTCCAAGGCCCTGAGCTGCATTTCTTTGGTATACTTGTTTCTTATGAATTCAATTTTCAAGACAGCACTTTAAAAAAACGCAAGTGTTCACAATAGGCAACAATTAATGCTGCAAGAATACACTCAATAAAGCATTTTGTCAGTTCTCCTCATTTCAACTGATGGTCTTGACATCACCTAAAATCATTAACATTTATGTTGACAGTCATGCTACACAAGATGCCCATGAAAGAACTCTTTCCAGTTTTAGTTGAACTTTTGAGACCTTAAAACTCACTCACCGCTTCTGTGATTCCAGAAATCCCTGCATTAGTCACAGCATTTGTAACTACTTCAGATGTTACTTTTTGGTTTGTTACAGACATATGGAGAGTAATATTTTTGAGGATCTGCAACTCAAGATCCCGCAGCAAAGTCTGTAGATCACTTTTGCTCACAAAATTGGAGGTAAGCCACTGGAGAAGTGATTCAGGAAAGTCTTCTTGTTGATCACCAAAAAGCATTAGCTTGACAGATTCTTTGACCTGGGCATCTACCTAGTAGAAGCCATTAATAATTATAATTATTAGTTTTTATGAATATATATATATATAAATATACAACAGACAGATAACTAGACCATTATCACAAGTCATTATTTAAGTAAAAGTTGATAATCCCACCTCAATATTGTTGTATTTTGTTGGCTACATTCCAGTCAGACCTTTTAAAAGGCTTCAAAAGAACTTAGGCAGGATTTTTTAGAAATAACTCTCAGATAACAAACTTAACTTGCTTTTACATGAGTTTCTTTTCCATATTTCCATGGGTTAGCAAAATACATCAACAAAGTACTGTACAGAGAAGTGCTACTACGTCCTAACTTACACACAAACCCCTGCCATTGTAGAAAACAAGCAATAAACTCCTCTCTAGTAAAAGTGTTATGCACTGATGGAAAAATTCCCAGTAACCCTACATACAACACTGTTGTTCTTTAAGACTAATACTACCCCCATATTACTGATTGCAGTGCATTTCAAAGTTAGTGAACAAAACCAAGTAATATCAAATTTTACTGGGACAGTTAGAGAAGTTGCAGAACCTACTTTTTCATGAATGACATCCATTTTCTCACAACTCGTCTTCACACCTTCCCCAGACAACAGCTCCGATTTCATATTAGCCAGCTCTAGTTCTAGCTTTTTAATTTTGGACATCAGCAGACTGTATTGATCATCATCTCTGACAGAAACAAGGAGTCAATCATTAGGAAAGAGTAGTTGGAATCATTCCATCAAATTCCAAAGGTGAGAATATACTTGTCTAATACAAAGTATTCTCCTAGTTCAGCTGTTGTCACAATACACACAGTGAACTTGCAGTTGTAACATATTGTTACTTAAGGCATACTTAGAATTAATATATTCAAAGCAAAGTATTTTGAAGTAATGGAAAAATCCAGCAGTGATGACTTCAGATTATCACCAGGCTGACAAGTTAATAACTCAAACATTTACAGATTTGTGGGAATTTAAGGGCTTCTAGCAAGCCAATCAAACTTTGTGCGAGTTTGCCACTGGTTAGGGTGAATCTCATGCTACCACACTCAAACCAGAGTAACTCCAGAGGCAGTGCTGAGTTACAAATAGCAACTCATATATGACCAATATAGACCAGTGTCCAGCAAATGCTATGGAAAAAGGTCTCATCCATCATTCTAAAGCCATTTTACATTTAATTCTAATTAAAAAGTTAAAAAACAAGAGAAAAAATTTAGAATTGATACAGTTCAATAATTCAAATATAAAGCCCATCAAAAGCAGTTACTGTATATTTCACTAAGTGGTCTGAAGGAAAACTAATGCATTTAAAAGAGGATGAGAAGTCCCTCATTCTCCTATATGATATAAATAGTTTTCCCTAATGAAAGTGTAGTTATAGGGTTGTCCCTACACTGGAGGAGGGTCCTGTGCTGATGTTCAGCACCACAGCTGAAACCCAGTACAAGACAGAAGTGCTCTTGCTGACAATACAACCTTCCAGGGTCAGTTAATGGATGCAAGATAAGGATCACTGTCAGCTGGCATCAGGAATGAAAAAGCAAAATACATTTGATAAGTGCTTATACCTCACTGATTTTGATTTGGCTAGGTCGAACTCCTTCTGGATGTCCTAAAAAATACAAAAGTTAAGTTTGAACATATACGAAGAAATTCAGGTGACAGAAAGAAGATAAAGAACGTTATATGAAAATAAGTTTTAGCACCACCTGTACAGGACTGTGCTCACAATTATGTTTGTGCCTCTGTATAACAAGGCTTCATTCCAAACAGACCCTGCCTCAATGGTCAAGGAAATAATTTTTATACTTTGGAAAGAAACTCTCTCCAAGAAGGAGGAGCAAAAACACAAACAAGTTTTGAGACTTAGGGAACTGTAATAGCCAGAGTAAAGGAAACTGCTGTTTGGAAGAGCAAATAAAAAAACTCAGTAAGTTTTATCAGCAGGTTACAATTAGAACAAGTCAGCAAAGCTCACTGTCAATACCTTGGATTCAGCTGAGAGCTTTCTAAGAAGGTCTTCCAGCGTCTGGATGCGCAACTCGTGCTCTTTATGTAAAGCCAGGAACTCAGTCTTAAAAAACAGGGAAGAAAAAGGGGGTGTATTTTCTTTTGGAGTACAAATACCATAATTGCTATTTTCTGCAAAGTGCACTTTTCGTTCCATTCTGTGAATGTTTAAGTGATTTATCCTGCAGGTAGTGTGAGAAATTACAGAATCTGTAATACATACAGAAGTCTGATTTAGCTGTAGTAGAGATTATATACAGGAAGTTTACCACAAAATCTCTGCTTTGTCACTACTCCTTCCTATAGTCTTCTTTATCTGTATAGAAACAGGATAAATCCAGCAGCTTTTCAGCAATGTAGGAATCTACTTTGGGCCACCTGCCTGGAATTAATCCTTTGTCAGCAATAACAAAGGAGGAACAAATGCCCACAACTTCTCCCTGGCCCTTACTACCTATTGGTTATTTCTACAGCAGAAAAAGAATCCTCCAGTCAAATTGCTCACAATCTGCATTAATAGAACAGGACACTTCAATCAGTATCAGGAAACATCAAAAACTGTCTTACCTTTTCCTCCAATTTCATATCTTTAAGATATTGACCCATCACGTTTTTTATTAAATTCAGTGTTTCACTTCTGTCACTCATCATGGCAACCTGATCTTGAAGATTCTGGAGTAGGCTCATCACTTTGTTATATTCTTTGTTTTGGTCATGGCATCTGTCAGACATGAAGGCCATTTGCTTCTCCAGCTCACTTATACGACCAGAGTCAAAGATATTTATGGTATCCTAAAGTATAAAGATAATGCTTTAATATGTAAAAATCAACTTATCTACATTACTCTTGTGCAACAAGTAGTTATTGCAAAATATTGAAGACATGGGAATTAAGAGGTCATAAAACACATGCAAGTTCTTCCTTAGACTGTTCTCCCTTACCTTTGGAGGTTGCACAAAATGAAAAGAATCATCTTGTGGTTCAGGAACATGAACAGAATCATCTGTTCTCTGTATTCTGCCAATACTTGTCCAGTTCAATGGAGGTAATAATGAAATGAAGCCACTAAGCCCCCAGAACCACAAACCTAAAAAACAGGAACAACAAAAAGCAACATGTGTTCAAAAGAATTCTCCCTTCTGACAGCTTATATCTACAAATGGTCTTTTTAAGGACACAGCTACCTGCACTTTGCAGGGCAGGTGCCACACAATGGACACTGCTCCAGTCAAGCAAAAATCACCATGAGTCAGCTTTAAAATTTTTAAATCAAGCACTCAAGAGTATTACTGAACATCTATCAGTCCCACTCACACAGTTGAGAGGCAGGTAATTTGCACTTACATATGTCATGGTACAAGCTTAAACTCATACTACCACTTCCAAGGCACCTTGGTCACCTTTGCTGATTAAGACAGGCCACATTTTCTGAAGGCAGATGTAAATGCTTTTTATCTCCATGGAAAATATGTTGCATTATACACTTACTACATATCACACTGCATAAGAGCTAATAAAAGTTGGAAGAAACTTAGGCTTCTGTGGAAGTAAAATAGCATTTCACAAGATTACACTTATTTTTGCAATATCTTAGTGGGAAGTAGCACAATTTCCTACACAGGGTAAATTCTTTCCTTGTTCACCCTTATACAGACAACTTTGAATCCCCATTTTAAGTTTCCAAGCAGCTTCATCTTCTCCACAAAATAGCTGCAAGTTTTTAAGACTCACAAAGACATGAAACTGCTTTTCAGAAATGGTTCAGCACTTCTGGTAAGTACTTCAATTTGTTTCATTTCAAAGCTGACAGCTGGCTGGAACACTGTCTACTAACCACTCTAAAGTCAGCAGTACCTTAAGCAACTAAAGCAGGGTCTAGAGCAAAAGAAACACTTTGGATGAGTTGGTAAAAAACTAACCACACTTCTATGGAAACTGACAAAACAATCAGTACCCAGCCTACTCTTTCATTGCTACTCCTATGAAGGGAGATAAAGAAAAAAGGACTTCAGTGCCTTTACTTACTCAGTCACTCTTTCTAAAGAGCTCTATGCAACTAAATCAAGGATATTGCTTTCATGACAAGGGGAAAGCTTGCTGACTTGTCAGTACCCTGGAAGCCTGAATTACTGCCCCGTTCACAAACAAACTTGCTCTTTTTCAGTTCTGCACCTTCTTCTTAAATCAACTCAAAATGCTGTTTTGGAGACCCCGTAGTATACACACTGATTTGTACTATAAGTGAACAATTGACATACCTAGTAGAAACAGGAGTGGGATAAGAAACAGTAACCACCTGTAGTTCTTTGGAAGGCATCTAGAGAAGGAGAGGAAAGTTACAAGAAAGAACACATTTACCATAATTAATCGATTTACATTATAACTGGGTAAATAACTTGCTCACAAAACAATTATTTCAAAGGATACACACCTTCTTACAAGAAACACCTTGAGCAAAGACATCAGAGTAACAAGTTGATACCACCCAGTTCTAAGCAACCTGAACATGCCAGAAGCTGCCCTCCCTAGAAGACAAAAGGTGGGAGTGTGAAATGTAATTACTGCAGCACATGTTCAAAGAAACCAAGCAGAGGGACATGCAGCTGTGGCCAACAATGCTTTGCAGAGTGGAGAAATGCATGAATAAGGCAATGCATGCAGCTTATTGACATCTAGACATCACTAGTATGACAGCATTGTAACATCAGCCACTCAACAAGGTCAACAGCCATGCAAAGAGATGAAGTGCTCAGTTGTTATGCTGGAAATTCAGTATTAATGTCTGAACACAAGTTATCACACACTGGAGACCTCAGTACGCTCCAGGAAACGCACAGATTAGCAGCAGCAGTTTTCAGTAAGAGGAATACCAAAACAGCGAGTGACTGCCAAACCAAACACCCCATAATTCCTGACACCCCATATTCAGTGCTATTCACACACCCATTCCCCCATGAAACAGTCTGGTTAGTCTCCTGTAATGCCTGTGAACAGAAACACACCCTCTCATTAAGTGTATTTTGGTCCATAAAGTAGCACATGCATTGCAAGACAAAAGCTACAGCACAAGCACAGCTGAGTTAGTGTGAACCCCTGCAGCCCCCTAACTTGCCAAAAGGAACAGGCAATGCACACACACACATGGATTAGAATAGTAACCTGGAGAAAGAATGGCCAGCCAAAGTAGAGACAACACCTTCTGGGACACAAGCCATCCCGTGGCTCCCGCTGTTCGCAACACGTGAAGCATAAAGTAACCTGGATTATAACAAATTAACTCCATGTAGTAACACACACAAGGGAGCCCAAGGTTCTCTTCAGTACATGCAGTAAAACAGACTCTGTCCCCTGCCCATCACATGTTCTGCAGAATTTTAAACTGTACCTTTCAGTAATCTCAAACTTGGTTCTTCACTACTTTAAAGCAAAGCAAGCCACAAATAAATATGAAGTCAAGTAAAACCAAGGCAGTTTAGAAACTGAATACTCATGGACAGAGATAAACAGACTGAACACCACCTCTGCAGTTATAATATCACTTTTCCAAAATCAAAGTTTACATTTTGTAACATGTTTATCTAACAATGCCATGCAAAGTGTAGCAGAGAATAGCAAGAGTACTACCACAAAAACAAGCTTTAAGCACATCATTACTTTAAAATACTCTTATTTGTTCAAAATTATACATCAAGTTCATAATCTAGGTTACTGTGCAGAAGCAAGAACAATTAAAATTTTAAAATTCCAGTGATTTCTAAGAAATATTGATAAATAATAGAAAGTATTCCCACTTAAAAGTTACAAGCAGTAAATTTGCATTAAGCTGAGTGTTCCCAAGGATGTTCAGTAGGACAGTTTTGTGTCTCTTAAAGAGAGCAAAACTACCACCACCAACCCCCCCATCCAATGCACTGTAATAAAATGCTGTAACTTAAAGCCTGCTGAGGCCAACAAATACTATGTCCAAGACTAGGACCAATCTTTCTACAGAACAAACTACACCATGTATGTTTAGAAAATAATCCTACATTTTTAGATTAGCAGATATGTCTGGGTTAATCTGAGGGATTATAGATATACCAACCCAACGTTTTGCAAATCATTTAGGTGACTGAAGTGTCTCAAATCATTTTCCTTTGCTGAATAAAGAGCACTCAACAGATCCTTGATGCCTCTGTCATTCAAGCTAGGGAACGCTCATCTCACAGGGTAGATTCTATCCCTATATAAGATTCCTGTAAAAATTGACTACCACTAGAACAAAAATAAAATGTTAAAACCCCTTTATTCAAATAATCTGGATACCAGTATCTCATACCTTGCTTTCATTTAAAGTCAGCTTTTGAACCTAGCAAGTGTACAGACCTCCCCAAAGTGCAATAAATTAACAGTCTGACTTGTTCCTTCTAACATACGAGGTGCACATTACCCTACACCTTGTTTTCACTAATAGGTAAGCAGCCTGCCAAGCTTGTACAAGAGCAAGAATTCAGACAGAAGAGGTGTTAAGGAAGTTAGTTATCTAGGCACTTTACATTTTTACCCTACTTTGATAGATGAAGGAAGGAAAAAAACCCCCAAACACAAAACATGTGTGATTAACATAGTGAGATTGCAATGCAAAATAAAAGCAAACAAAAATGTCCAAGTCAACCTGCAGAAGAAAAGGTGTGCCAAATGGTCCTTGCTACCCTTTTAGCCCATGAGGACTGCATGTGGTCTGTGGTGTATATTTCAAGATGTTTCTTCCCTTTACAGTCATCACCTGTTGGTTGTGGTAACAGTTGATTAATAGGATAAAGCCAGGATCAAGTCAAGATCTGTTACAAGATAACTTGAACAAGTCTATCTCACATCATCAGTTATCAACCCCAAAACTGCTAAGTAAACTTCAGGGGAAGGAAACTTGTTGGGGGGAAACACTACAGTACACCAGGGGATCACCATCCCCCCCACATGGAAGTTGCAAACCAAATATTTACTTTGTAGCTTCCACAGTGTCAGGAGCTGACTGATACTACTATTACAGCAACAATACAGCTCTGGTAGAGAGCCCAGGACTGAGACATCAATCACTACACTTACATATTGATTCCTCATTCACACCAAGATGACGATCTTCTCTGTAGAACTCCTTTACATTCATGCTTCCACAGTAGTCTGAGTGAGCTGCAACACATCCAAAAAGCACACATGGATTCTAATTCTCAAGTTCAAAGCCTTTCATAGACACAGATTTTAGCTGAACTGGCTTGGTTCACTATTACAGTCAGATTAATTCAAAGGACACCTGAAAAATGATTGAGGAAGAAGCCTACTCTGTGTAATCTTGTTCTTTAAATATCAGGAGGCCTCTAAGTTCAAAAAAATCATTCTGCTTCTTTTCAGATAGCAAAGTTTGTAAAAAAAAAACCAAACAAACAACCCAACCAACCCTCATCAAATAAGTCTCTGTTCCCAACATTCCATCCAACAGGTCAGCCATTCATTACATATTTGTGTTGATTTTAACAAACTTGTTACAAGAAGAAGAAAGCATTAGCAATATTAAGGCTCTGAGCAAAGAGAAGGAGGAGAGCAAAGTTCTACTCACATGCAAAAATCAGTTACCTTCTGCCTATGGCAATTTAACTTCATTTGTAGAGCAGGTATTATAGAAGAGAAAGCACCAAAGAAGAAATGAATGTTTTCAGGGAAAACAAGATGTGCTCTAAAGTAGTGCAGAGTGATGACAGCAGTTTGAGTTTTGCAAAAGAGATCTAAATGAGCTTTAAGTGCACAGCAGGTTTAAGGGTGATAAGAAAGACCTAAAGACATTGAAAAATTAGAATTTGACACTATCACCACAGTTTTTAAAAATCAACTTAAGTTTCTCAATTCAAAAATTACTCTCTACCACTTTCTAGTAAAATCAACATGTGGATCTCATATAAAGGAATCTTGATACTTTCAAAACAGAGGAAGGTATGAAAAGTGTAGCACAAGTGAGGTAATAATAAAAACTGAGAAAGACAGGAGCCAGCCAAAAGACTACAGAAGAAGAACACCATAGTGCCAAAGATGAAGTTCATAAGAAAAAAACCCAATACACACACACTGTTTGCAGACCAAGGAAGACAACTGAAAAGGTACCTTTATATTCATAACCCAGCTTCAGCAAAACCATTTGAAATAGTTGCACTAATAGTGATGCAAAAGATGCTGCAGTATTTTTGACCAATCGTAGAATCTTACTCATGTAGAAATATGTTCCTCCTATTGAGAAAAACAGTGTGAATACAAATTATTCATCCACAGAAATATGTACTTCTGTTCTCTGGTCACCATTAGCTTGCACAAGAGTGAGGACGAAGCAGGGAAAGCCTTTGTTTATCCAAGAGCACGAAACTTCAGAAAGTGTGGTTTGAAAAGTCTGGGTGTATTAGATATTGCATGAAAGCTTTTGTAAGAACTACACACCCTGGGTAATGACTGCAAGACAAAATGTCTAACTTCAGCAAGAACAGCTTTGCTTAGTGAGAATGCAGAACTCTGAAGAGCAATGAACTCCTTGCTTATGGAACTCAGGATTTCTCACTGATGCGAACTGCTGATCCTGATTTTGGGGTCACAGTTCCAAAGAGACACTACAGTGGTATTCTGGATTTGAAGGAGTGAGGACTGATCACCATCTTCCCTGCTGTTACATCAGAGGAAATTCCCACAGTGGTCTGCCTGAAGTGCTAGAGACACACCCTTCTCCAGAGCCACAGGAACAAAGCCAAAATCCACCACTGCCACTGTCCTAGACTTGGCCACATCCTAAAATACCATGACTGTGTGCCTTTCCCCACTCAACCTCTAGATTAAAGTTCAAAGGAATGTACAAAGATGAGGAAAATTCTCTCCTGTGAATACAAACTCGGGAGTACAGAAAGAGTTTTCATGCAGTGCCACTTTAAGTAGTTGACTGTTCAAGTCAGAACAATTCCACCCTGTGCTACACACTAACTAAAAAGAAATACTTAAGTATTTGAAGTACCATCATATAGCTCAAACAAACAAATTTCTTTTTCTTGTACTGAAAACAAACTTCATTCAAGACTAACAAACCTACAAAATTCCAAAACTGGCTCCTTTCTAATTCAAGGTCATTAAAGAAACAAATCCTTTGTGGTAACTGAGGACTACCAGTAATCAAGAAACTCCAGGTGCAAGAGGCAGGCAGACACAGGCAAGACAATGAGGAAAACAATCCACTGAATGGAGATTGTCTTGGAAAGGCAGAATCTTATTTATACAGACTCAATTTTTCAAGCTTTTGGAATGTAGTCACTAGAGTGACTGTCTGGAATCAGTTTTTCCCTTTGGAGTTCAATTTTTCATGTAGTTGAGGTTTAGCTTTTAGAAACACTATAAAAAGCTGCAAGGTTAAGAGAGGAGAAAAGAAGGAAGCAGGAAGTAGAAAGCCCTCTCAGAGGTTCCCTTGACAGTACAAGCACTGCAAAGTAACAATTCTGCTCAATCTTGAAAGTGCAAATCACATAAGGGATAAAAAATTCTAAATGAAAAAGCACCAGGAGTTTGTATCTGAAAACCATGACCAAGTATTTCACACGCAGAGCCACACAGATCTGATGTCAGATTAGGAGACTTACAATCTGTGCTAGCTGGCCAAATAATTTTATAACTGAAGACACCAGAGCACTTTAATTTTTTAATTGTTTGATCCCTGTAGCAGCACTGAAAATCTGTAGATTATTATATATTAGAATCTGACAAGTACATAAAATTTCAACTGAGACAGAAAAAGGTATTTCATAAAAGCTGATCTCTAGAATCCAGTTATTGGCAAGTTCATCAGGGTAGGACAGGTGCTTAAATAACACTATGTAGAAATGAAACACAAGAGAAAGTAACTTACTAGATGCATGTTTCTGGCTCCTGTCCCTAGTGTAGATCCTGGAGGATGGCACGTGGGAAGCTGAGTAGGCAGTGAGGACCTCCTTCCTCTCTGACAGCATGCTGCAGTCACTGCACGTGTAGCCGTTCAGCGTGGGCTGCAGCTCTGCTGCTGCTGCTATGGCCCCGTTCCCCTGCAGCAGCGTGGTGTCACTGCCTGGAAACACAGAGCACAACACCCAGCACACCCATGTCAGCACTGGGCCTGGTCACAGAGAAATATGTGGAAGGAAAAGCAAAGTGTAGTTACCTTTGGGGTCACCTTCTTCGTCAAGGCCTGGAAACGAAAAAAAGAGAAATTGGTCCCAAATATAAGAAAGACCTGAACTGAATTACAATATCTGACATAAACTCAAGTTAGAAGTCCCACTAATTTTAAGACTTCAAAGAATGTGTCTTTATAGTTAGCATTTAACATATTTTGCAGCCCATCAGAGCAACATGTATCCAGACCTTACTGTAGTAGGGTAATATTTGTGAAAAATCATCCCACCACAGAAGGGGCAGACAAAGTAACACGAACACCAACTGCACCTTGATTGAGTTCCCACCAGACCTTAAAGCAGCTAACTACAAGCTTACAATGTTTCTGCTGCTTGGTAACTACTTTGATACTACCATATTTAAAATTCTGTTTTAAAAGCCAGGTATCTAAAACTTAGAATGGGTTCTACCAAGATTGACACAGTTCTTCCCATTAGGACTCTGGGAAGGTCACAAGTATTCTGACTGGAAACAAAGAGTCTGAATTGGAAGATAAAACAAATTGCTGATCTGGTTCTACACAGTACTTCACATAGACAATACTTTATGTAGACAACTCTCATATTTTCTCTTCATTGAGGAATAAAGGTTCCAGGAAAATACATTTTTGTATAGTCAAAAAGCCAAACCAGCCAGCCACACACAAAAACCCTTTTGGGAAATCCTGAAATGCCACTAATTTGAAACTTTCACATTAAGGTATGTTAAGAAGAAACACATTTCTGCCTATAAACAAATAACAAAATGCTTTTCCTTTGGCTTTTCAAAAACAACTTACATGTTTACCATTCTTTAAATACATAACTCAGTGTACATTTTGAAGAAAGCAATGACAGGAGATAATTATGGCATTGCATCACAAAAGTGTTTATGTTTGCTGGCATATTAACTTGACTGTGCAACTTCTTGACGTTAACCATGCCACTAAAGCAAATTTACACACTGGACCATGAATTTCCAGTGGGCATCTTAGCAAGTAGACCCCTACAGCAGAAATGCAAGTGCACACATGTTTGGGGATAGGATGGACAACAGCTGAGGCAAAGATCACAAATTTATACCCACCAAACCAAACAGTTTGCATGGTTTGATACAAGCAATAGCAATTGCTGCCTACCCCAGAAATGATCCACTTCTGTCTGTTCTCGAATCAGAGACTCATCCAATATAGTGGATATCATTGATGTATCACTGGCATGGCTATTGAAACTGCTCTGGCTAAAAATAGATGAGCTGGACAGATTTTTCCTTGGCACATGTCTTCCACTGCCAGACTGCTTGTTCATACTTCTGCGTTGCTTTACCACCCTAGGAAACAAAGGCAAGTAAGACACAGCACTAAAGACACAAATTTCTGTTACTCTCTCACTTTATTAATAAATGAATAAACAGTCATTTCAACACTGATGTGACTAAACAGAGCAAACAAGGTTTAAAAGGAAGTCCTCGCCTTCAAGCACCTATAATTTGACAAAGAGTTATGTAAAAAATTATCATTGCAAACCACATACTCAACATAAATTTCAGAGTATGGCAGCAAACACTAAGAACAAAAAATATGACCTGTGGGTAACCTTTTTGCATTATTGTGTTCAAACAGTAAGACTCGGGATTTACTTGTGATGACTAAAAATGCTTACTTAGACTGATCCCTGAAGGACATGCTTCCAGCATAAGAGCTGTCATGAAGGGAATCACTCTGTCCATCATCTGATTTACTGTATCCTCCAGCAGCCAACCGTAAACTCCGCCGTGACATTCTGGGTGAATCAAACACTGGATCTATTTTGTTCTCAGTCTCAAAATCCAAAGCAGATGAAGAATAACTCGAACTGCAGTAAAATAAGAACAGCAAAGTTACTGGGAGAATTTTCAACCTGGTAACAAACATGTTTTTCAAGCTAGTCCAAGTTTTCATTAAATGCAGTTTATTCAGGGTTATGGTACAATCCCCACAAGATACATCAAATAGCCCAAATAATCTAGACATATGTAGATATTCAAAGTTCTCCTAAGCAATTCATATTACGAGTTCTACAACTGAAAGCAAATTACAGAAAGAAACAACCACAATGGAAACTACTTGTGAAGTTTAGCCAGAGCAAGCACTCATTCTTTTGACACCCATTTGAGAGCGGAAGCCATTCACAACAGCTTCTTCACCATGCTTAGCAGCAAATTAAAAATGACACACTCCAAGTTGCAAGGCAAAGATTAATTTTCAGTCTAAGTTTATTTTTGTCGATTTTCTGTTTGCCAAGTCCTTGTTTTGAGAACCGAAGATCCATTTGCCACATTACCCTGAATTTCCATCTCTCAACAAGTAGGAACTTCCTCCCTTTAGGATACTTAAAGACTTTCCAACTTCAGCTATTTCAGTTTAACTACCATTACTATTTTTTTAAAAAATTGGTTTAAAAACATTCCTTAATTTAATACAAACCATTCAAAATATTTAACTTAAAACTAACAAAAAATGTTTAGAGACTTCACTCTGTTTTTCTCCACAGAGGCAAGTTTACACATAGATAACCTTGACATTGTCACCCCAGGAACTCCACATTTCGACATGTGATTCTCTCAGAGCCTCCATGAAAACTTACAGTGAAGATAAAGCAGCAACACAAGGGAAACACAAACAGATTAAGCTGAGGAGTCTGTAAGAAATACATTTACCAAAGCAGAAGTTCAGCCTAAAGCAGAATTCTCATACAACCAAAGGAAACATTCAGTTATGTAAGTGAGCAGAGGCTGCTGGCACAGGGCACTGCACAGCAGGTCAGGTTCTAGAACTGCTCAGTCCTGTGGCCCACAGCATCCAAATGCTAAGTGCTCTAAGCCAGCTTTCATAAGGACTCTGTCCCTTCTTGGGCCACAGGGATATACAGAGATGTAACAGCACTTCAGTACTCCTAGGGGCTCGTTTGGTTTTTTAAAGGAAGAGATAAGCAAAGAATTGTTTATGACAGCAGCTCCTTCTCCTCAAACAAAAACAAACAAGCAAATTAGATCTGAATGAGTAGATTCTACTGTGCAAGCTGTATTTGAAATGGAAGCTTTTCCTTTAAAAAACACATACGAACAGTTACTATAAAATGTATTTGTGTAAAAACCATTTCATGGAAATAGTTTTCTCACACAATCATTAAAGATCTCAGAACATCACAAAGTAATAATATGGTAAGTATTGTATTGCTTTGGCATACAATTGAGTTAACACCAGAAGACCTTGAAGCTACACTTACAGTAATGATGAAATTCTGACAAGGCAGTGCTTTTGAAGTTTCTTCATTGCTCCTCAGCACAAAATAAAGTATGTAAGATGGGGCTGTCAAGAGCATGTCAACTGCACTTCCTTTGGCTAAAAAACTAACCCAGACAACACACTGCCAGAAAACATCTCACAGCTCCAGCACCTGCTGGGCATTCAGCCCATAAGATCAGACCAGAGTCTGTCCAAAGTAGCTGCTTCTATTGCCCAGAGGAGCACAGATTTGATGGCAGGGGTTTGGTTCTGCGTGCTGGATCTCACTGGTCTGCCCTGATAACGCTGGCACGTGCAGTGCAACCCTGTGCAAGGCAGGAAGGAGCCTCAGAACAACTTAACAAACCCAGCATATATTACTAAATACATTAGGCTTGTTAATCCTTGCTTTCGTTTGGCTGGAAGAGGGAGAAGAAATAACACATTTTCCCATGTACTTAACCAATTGCAGACTAACGAGTTTAATTTTTACAGTTTTCAAAAATGCAATGTATGATGACTCCTACTCTGACAGATACGAAGGAGAATATGGGTTAAATGTGGCTCCTCCTGCTGTTATTCTGAAAGGGTCAGAGCCACAAGAGTTTTCTGTTGAGTCCCTCCCTAAACAGTTGTTTCAGAACTCAGTTTTGCTATTTACATTTGCCACCATGCATTTGCTTTTCCTCATCTTCACCCCACGTTTCTTACAGATACTCAATTCACAAGAACACAAAGTACACAGAACAAGCTGACAGCTGTGACCAGCCCCAATTTGTTTCTGTTTATGAACACTTGCTGTTACCAAGTATCTCAATGAGCATTTATATCAATGTGGGTTGAATAAATAGCTTGAAGTTGAGCTCCACTATCTAAAAAAACCCAACAAATCATCATGGAATCTTTTCCTCTGTAACAAAAGGGGCTTGTCTCTCACTTACGCAGGGTAGTAATTCTCTTCACATTATCTGTCCTCTGGCAGCAGGACAGTACCTCGAAGTCTCCTAACTTGCCATCTCACTTCCCATGCTTTGGAACACAGCCTTCTTTCTTCTACAGACAAGACTACAGTAGATAAAAGAAATTACTGCCTTTCCTTTCAAGGGCCAGAAATGAACCTGTACATTGATGTCCTCCTATGCAATACGTACAGCTAACCAAGAAACACCTAAAGGTGGGATGCAATTAGTCTACACTCCTGGATAAGCTCTGCAAACAGTGAGGACTCTGGTTCCTTCCCCCAGCAAACAGCTCCAATGGCTGCTGGCAGAGCTGGTGACTGAATCTAGTCTTACATTTCTAGCTTCTTGATACCTCCTTCACATGAGCTTCTACAGAATAAAAATGTCCTAGACTTCAGTGGGTTATTTTTCAAGTAAGTGGAATGAGAATGATGTCTGCCAATTTTAGCATGCCTATAGCTTGTCTGAAGGACCTTAAGTGTCATTTATTTGTAAATACTCCTTGGAATGAAATGGGCAGTGATGTTCTTGACTATTCAGGATAACAGGCACATGCAGTACCCCTAGAGAACTACAACTGAACAGACATCTTCTAACATGGACAGACATATAGTCAATACCAAAACATTCACAGGCTTTCTAACCAGGGGGCATAACTTACATTAAGTGACCAAGGACACTACCTTGAATTGTTTAGTTATTTCTTCAGTCAGTCCCAGAACATACTTTAAAACCTCAAAGGATTTTATTTAATTACTGTGCAGAAAATGACATCCCAACTGAATGCTCTGACACAGGAAAAAAAAAAAATCAAACCAAATTCTTATTGATTTAACCCATTTTTCTGAAGAAGTGTTAAAGGCACCCAAACTGACAAGACAATTCAAAAGATGATGGTGACTAAAAAGAAAGATCAGTCCTAAGAGTGGGGTGTAAATTGTATGTTGACAGGTGGGTGAGATTCACATGTTTGACTTGCATTTGGAGGAGGATAAAGATTATTTTGGTATATCAGTTAAATGTTTTTCTGATTTGGGCTGGAGGAGTAGAAGCACAAAGTAGAAGCACTACAGCTATGAACACACAGTGATTCCAGTGAGTATTAATATAAGTTCTATTAATAAGTAATAGCCAAATCTATAAATAGCTTTGTGGTATCAAACTTCACTGTACTGCTTTCTGCAGGGCTACATCCCAAGCCAATTTCTTTAAAGAAAATATTCTGTAAAGATTGAATTGTCAAAGGCAGAATGAACCAGATTAGAATATAAGCAAAACAAAAACAGGTGAGGGGTAAGAAGGAACAAATTTCAACATGAAAATATTTCTGAATAGTAATTCTCCCTTTCCTGTCTTAAAATATTGTTTGACCCAGAGTAGGAAGAGCTACAATAATAGAGGTCATTCTGCACATATACAGCAAGAAGAGGCACAGCAAGAGTCTGCACAAAAGACTGTAGTTTACTCTCTTGACACCCTGAAAGCAGTGTCATGTCAGTGTACCAAGTAGTTTTCCCACATTATTTTAACATTTGGGGCTTCACACAATTTTAAAGAAAGAGCTTGCCAGTCCTTCTTTCCTATATAAGGAAGAAGTACAACGAATTAATTTCAATGTAGTTTAACTATTCTGGCCTTCATTAATTCAGTTATTAAACTTCATCTTACCCAGCTCTACCCACTTCTAAATACCTATGCCAAGCAGTTCAACAGGGCGAGATGGCAAGCTGGAAAGTTTCAGGACATACAACCCCTCCACAACTTCTCAGTTTTGCAAAACAGTCTTCATTTATGTAGCAAGACAAACACTCAGTTGTCCCATAAATAAGCCCCACCAAAGTCATAATGAAATATCCTCCAGATGTCCAATAGAATTTATCATTCTTCATCTTCCTTTCTACTTGCCCACTGTTACACTGGATGAAAATTTTGGACAAGAATACAACAGGAGTTTGGCTGAAATACTGTAACTCCTGACAGGTTAATCTCTAAGGTACACATGCAACACAAAGGTAACTAAACCCACTTAGTAATACAAAGTGAAACTGCTGCTGGATACAAGGCACGTAGATCACCTTTCATTGCCCAGCATTCTTTTCTTGAAATCAGAAAACCCACTTGTATTTAACCAACATTTTACCAACAGTTTTTCATAAAATTCAGGAAAAATTGCAGTTCAATTGATGCAACACAAAACATGTCACATTTTGCAACACTACTGACATTAGGCTATGGCTTAAAAAAAGATAAAAAGCCATGATCCCCAACAGAAAATGGAAACAGTAGTTTTGGAGCACACAAAAGGAGGAGTATTAACTCAGTAATCTCTTAATGCTACAGTTTTGCCAACTTCTGTTTTATTGGCAAGTAGCCAAGTATTCTCCCATCTTTATACTGGATCTTAATAACAATACACAATAATGACATACAGAGGGAATAGAAAAGCAAGTCTCATACTGCATCATAATGAACAATCATTTTTTAAACTTAAAATTAGCTAAACCAATAACTCAAGTTCACTGATACATTCTGAAGCAAATATACATCTCAACTCAAAAGCAGGAAAAACCCAATAGATTAAAACAGCAACAATCTGCTCTATTAATACTAAAAAACTCAGAATAGGCATCACAACACTTGTTCTGAATACATAACACAAAAACTACCAAACACTACAGTTAGTTTTTAGAAAACGGAAGTGACTTAAGAAAAACAAAAACAAGAAAAAAACAAGATCATCAGAAGATACAAGAAAAAGATACAAGGAAAAGCAAGTTCATTAGAACCCAGATTTTACATTCACCCAACAAGCAGCTTTGCTAAAAGAAGTAATCAATATGTTACTTCCAGCCAAGTCCCACGCTAGTGGCAATGAGTGTGCAAAATCAGTGCTTTAAAGTCAAACTGGTCCCAAGTCACAAAAGAAAGCACACACCAAATTTACAAAACACAAAACATCGAAGAATTTTGAGGACATATTTATAGAAATCCAACAGCAGTTGTAACTAGGCGGACACAAGTTATTCATAGCAACTAATAAACACTGAGTCATTATCTTAGTCATTGTCCTGTTAGTTCAACATTTTCTCTCCTCCAGTTAGGACACAGCACTTGTTTTCAAATCAGACTAGAAAAAGCCCACTTCTTCAAAGAAGTCAGCTACTTACCATGAAAGCTCAACTCTCCAGGATTAGCAACATTCAGAGAACAGACAGTTTGTCTACAAGAAGAAAAGGGTTCTCACCTGAGTGCATATGTATAGCCAGTGTTCTCTGGCAGACATTGGGGAGGGGTGTACGTGTGTAGACGTGAAAAGTCCATGTTGACAGTTTCAAATCATACTGCAAAAGGTGAAAATAAAGTAATGCAATGACTTAAAATTATGTAAAGTCAATCTAGGAGCCCTTGCACTGTTCAGCCTGTGTTATTAAGCATTGAAATAAAAGAGCTATTACCAGAAACATGGAGCTCTCAGTAGTGGAGTAGTATTGCTGCTTGTGCCAGATATCCCTTATCATTACTACAGGAAGCTCAGGGTATTTCTGACAGTGACCTTTTTTACGATACCCTACTTTCAGCTATTTCCAAGTTCTCTGGAACATGACAGTTATGAGCCAAATTCTTATCACAACCAAATTACAACACTTCCACAGGAACTACGTTATGCTGGTATCCCCTAAAGAAGCTAAGTATAAAAATCTAAAGAACCACACAGCCATGCTTCAGAGATCTTTTCAAAAGGTGCTTTGCTTTGAGTGCCCTCTGAGCAAAGCACAGGCTGCTCTGTGCACCGACTAAGGATAATGCAGATGAAGCTTGACAAAGTTTTTACATATAGTCAAATCATTTTACTCTAGCACTTTCAAATACCATCCACTGAGCAGTGAGGGAGTATCCTTCATTTCACATAATTTGTTCCTGTCATTAAAACCACTGAATACACACCCTAGCAAAGAGCCAACTGCTAAGTGACTCATAGGGTAGAATTAGGCACATTTTCCGGAGTGCCATCCACTTCCAAAAAAACAACAAATGCAAAGCCAAAACTACCAAATCAAAACCACCCAAGCAACATTTATAAAACTTTCCATGGGGTCTTTAAAAGGTATTATAGCTTTTGGAAGAAAAAAACTGATGCTGTCATATCAACAAACTCACAGAGCTGCATGGGTGACTACTTGTGGTACTATGAACAATTTGAGTTTTGATTTCAAAGTATTTGCAGAAAACCTTCAACCCTTCTCAGTTTTATTAGCCAAAGAATATTTTTTATTTTGTAGAAAAGATTCTTGGGTGATAGCTTATTTGTAGTTAACAAATAGGGATTTGGCTATTCTGGATTTGCATGGTTAGCAAGGCAGAATCCTGGCTACTTGCATATTATCTATGGCTTCTGTTTCAACAACAGTAAAAGATATTCCACACATCTGTGATGACATACCTAAACCAGGGTAAAAATATCCCCAGCTAATTTTCATAATCATAACATCAACAAGCATCTCATTCTGGAGATGCACTTTACTGAAATAAGAATTTTCATTTTGTATAGCTACATATGCATCAGAAATAGGGACAAAAAGCAGGTACAGGCAAAAGCAGCTCAAAAGAAATCTGTACATGTAACATTAAAATGCTCTTAGTCAGGCCACCTGTAGCCTCCAAATCCTGAGGTCAGTAAGGCAGGAGGCTATTTCCATTACTACTGAAGATTTTCAAAAAATGAAACTTCCAGGCCTAAGCATTGTAGCTTCCTGAATCCAAGCACCTCCCATGCAAAGTGGAGTTAACGAAAAACAAGGTCTCTTGCTATTTACTTTTTTTTTTGTATTATAGAGAACACATTTCCATTAAGTGATCCTCTACGTTCACTTCATTTGCCCCAGAGCCATAATGTTTTCACTAACTTGTATATAAATTTGTTTGTTTGCAGGAAGCTTAAATCAGTAGTGCGGAAGTATTAGCAAAGCACTCTCATTCTTTCGCTAGAACGAGCAGCAAATTCTGTTGGAATATGCAACAACTGCTGCCGTACTTTATCAACAGACAGGAGCTCAATTTAGCACATAGGAAACAGGGACCAGAGAGCAAGGGCTCCCCAGGAACAAAAGTGGAAAAACAGTGAATTTCAAAATGAGGGATGCTGATAACATCAGAGAGCACTTGTATTAAAGAATATCAAAACAAGGTTCTCAGACATATGCCAACTGAAACTGAAAACTGTGATTAAGGTTGATCTGTTTGAATTGGTTCATCCCAATAAAGATTAACCCCCAAGGTAGAAAAACCCTGTTTAGTTTCCACTGGTGTTGATGTGTGTGCTTAGCACGCATCATTTCATCGTAAAACCTATTTTTTAACTGGCAACTCGGCAGCTAATCCTTCTGACACCCAGCAATATTTTCCCACATGGAAAGCTCAGCTATGCCAGTGAGCTTTGAGTGGCTCCCCAGCTCCTCCCTGCCTGCACTGCCCATATGGGCAGGGCAACGGCCGAGTTTGAAAAACAACATATTGGTTAAATTTGTTCCCTGTTCTTTTCACCTTCACCACCAGTTCTCTCTTTACTTGACTTCTGAATAAATCAAATGCTAGAGCATAAATAGTATTTCTTACTTGATAAGGTTTTAATTGTATCATTAAGTTATTATAGATAAAATATGTGCTTGACAAAGGCAGTGCTAACTGCAAAGCCTCCAAGGTACTTAGGCGCAGGTCTATTAATAGCTGGGTTTCATAGCACCAAGCTCTCTAGTGAAGGTATCAGGTTTACCATCTAAACACCACACTTAGAAATCACTCTTAGAAGATTTAGGGGCTTGGTTTGGTTCACTGCTTGTCTGATGCTCTAAAATTAATTCTGACTCAAGAGGAGAAACCTCTACTTAATTTTTCAAAGCAACAAAACATGCTTAACTGACTTAAATAGAAATTGAAAATCTTCAGAGACGACCACCACCATTTGCAAAAGTGGATATCTAGAATTTACTATGAAACTGGATTATTTTTAAGTCTAACTTTCAGTTCAATAGCTTAATCTTAGTTATCCACCTCTTCAAAACAAATGATCAACCCAATTTATTTAGAAATATTCTACATCCGTGTTACAAAACAGACACCAGGTGGGTGGAGGACATTGACTCAGTCTAATTTGTTCACTCATGTTTAACAGCATTCCACCTTTTGTGTATTATCATTCTTCTGGCTTATGAAACTTTCATACACAACTGGAACACAAAGAGACATGCTAATAAAATATTTTGAAAATTTCAAATTACAAAACTTGGCAGAGAACCTGAGAGGTAGGCACTGTACTTAGCTCCAGTTTGAACACTTCTGGGTGCCCAATGCCTTTCTGCTTTAGGTACCATAGATCTGTCTGGATTCAGTTTCATGTAGACTTTTACTCTTAGCTTTGTTGCAAGATTACCAGGCCCAAACTCCAAAATAGCCTTTTTCCCTTTTGTAGAAGCCCATAAACATCTATTTCTAATACTAAGTACAGTGCAAGAACCAAGCATGTCATTGTATAAAACCCCAAGTAATAAGAATACTTTGGTAAGACAGCCCACAGTCAACTAAAGGGAAGCACACAGTTCTGCTGGCATGCAAGCGGACACTGCGTGGGCCTCAGCTTACAAACCACCTTCCATGTTCCTGCAGAGGAGACAGCTGGATTATTTTTCTTTTTTTGGGAAGCAGACACAACAGTCATCCTAAGCATTATCTATCCCTTGCAATTAAACTGAATCTGTGTTACAATAAACCAGCACAGCAGAAGACGACAGATTGTGACTCTGTCAGAACACAGGGAAGCTCAGGAAGTCCTGTAATCAGTGCAGCAGAATTTACCTTCACACAAGGCCCTTAGCTGTCTCCAAAGGACTTTGAAGCTTCTGAGTGACATGAGGCTGCACCACTAGCTCAAAAAAAAAAAAAAGCCTGCCTATCTGGCAGTCACTTTCACAATCAGCCAGCCTCAACAAAATCCAAGCACCATGGCAGCAAGCTTGCTGGCTTCCAAGAAAGATGATGAAATGCTCCTGCAGTGGCCCTTTATGCACGGAAGCATCACAAGGCAGGGGGACCAGCACCAAACACTGACCATGGGACCAACACCTCACAGGGACAGACACAAATCCTCACTGATGGCTTTTGGGGTACAGAGACTTTTACAAACATACTGTCCAGGCATTTCCTCATGAAAACCCTTTGTAACAAAGGAATTGTTAAATTGCCATTTCACAAAAGAGACCCTGGCAGAGTAGAAATATTCACCAAAGTCTCTTAGACAATGAGAAAATTCCCAAGACAGCATGTCTTATTTTTTATGTTACAAGAGATAAAAAATGATACAATAAAGTCTTAATATATTGGTAGCACTACTTCAAATAGAACCTTTACTATCCTCACATTTTAAAGCCAAGTAAGTTTAAGTCACTATGACTTAACACATTTAATGCCATAAATGCTAAACAGATTTGGGCAAACTATCAATAACAATGAAACTGGAACATGCAAACTCCATCAGTTTCTGAGAGCAAGCCATTCTTTCACTTGCAATTTCAATTTTAATTTACTTCTATTATTCAGAATAACCAATAAAATCACTATTTTTGCTTAAAGAACACAAATTCCTAAGCAAATATACTCCACAAAGGATGTTTCACCATATCAAGTTAAGTACTGGTTTAAACAGGCTGAAGAGCAAAGAGCTCCAAGCTAAATCAACATTTTATTAAAACACACATTCATAAAACATTAATATTCCTTTAAAAGAGCAACCCAAAAGCAAACAAACAAAAAACCCACAAGTAATAAAATTGATGTTTTACACTAAATGTTACCATTGAGCATTATGGCACAGATCCCCAAACACAGGTGCCAAACTATAGCACAAACAACAAAACCCAGGTTCATCACAAAGCAGCAACACTGCACATTCACATTCTGTACCTCTCGAAACGCTTTTTAAAGGGGGAGCTGACAAAAACCAGTCACACATTCAGCCGCGGTGAAACAAGCAGCGTGCGGGTTCATTGTTTACACACAGGGCCCCGCTGCCAGCACACCACCTCAGAGCCCGGGCCCTCTCGCACACGCCGCGCCGGGGCCTGGCCGGGCCCTGCGCCCCGCNACGCCGGGCCATCGAGCCCAAAATGGCTCCCGGCCCCAACAAAGCCCGCAGCGCCCGCCGGCCCGGCCCCCACGCTCCCCGTCACTCGCCGAGTTTGAATTCACTGGAGGCGGCGGCCCGGCCGACCCCGCCGCCTTAACCCCTGCTGCTCCGACAGCGGCTCCGCGTCCCTCCGCGCCCCAGCACACAACAAAAGGCGTGTTTTACCTCGCCCGTCACGCTCCTGAAACGCTTCACCTGCCCGATAACACTCCCGGCATTAGCGATCAAATTAAACCCCGGCATCTTACTCTTTATAAGCGACACCTAAATGCCCACACGTCCACACCTTATCATCACCAAATTACAAGCAGTCAAGCACCGCAGATTTAAGCATATCTACACATCACCACATTTACTAATAAGTCAATGTAAAAAAAGCCTGCTAAGCTTGTCAATAAAACCCTCCGTCCAGCTCACTCACGACAAAAAACACCCTGCAACTCACTTCCACAACACTGGTATGAAAATCAGCAACTAGGAATTCACCCCCATATGTGAAAGCAAGAATTAGACATTACGATTCGCTGGGAAATTCAATAGAAGCATTAGCCTGGAATAGTCAGTTGCAAAGCACCGAAACAGAAACATTAAAAAAAATTAGCAAATATTTAACTTCCTTTTTGCGTAACGTTAAACTGAAAACCAGATGGTGGGATGGGGGGGCCTGCAAATGCTGCAGAAACCCGGAATTTGCTGGCTAATATTTTCCTTCCCTATATAATATTATAAACAATATAATTTTAAAATGCATTTTATTTTAACGTATTATTTAGGTTAAATAAGGCAACATAAAATAAGAAACGTAAAATAAGGCAGACCAAATACTTTTTCTTCCCAGCAGATATAAAACTTACTGGAACTGTCAGAAAACAGGTGCTGTCTCCAGTGTTTCTGACACTTCTACCCCTGTGGTCACTGAAGAGCAGCCAAACGTGAACATGGCATGAGCAACTCAGCACTATCACCTCAAAAGGAGCGCAGCACTAAAATAGCACATTTTGCTGTGAAAACACGAGCAGTCACTCACTCGGCGAGCGATGCCCAACTCTTCTACAGGAAGCCCGTCTGTTAAACAACACTTTCCCCACAGAAGCAGCTGCCTGAGGTGACAGCCGGGGGATGGCGAGGACAGGTTTGTCTACTTGCGCTACCCAGAGCGGAGCACAACACCCATCACAGCTCGTTACCTTCGCACCAAGGCTCGGCAGCCGCGGCGAGCGCCGGCACCACCGCGCATTTATCAGCTCTTTCACAACCAGGGCAGAAAGCTGCAGGTTATAGTTTCTTCTGACAAGGAAACCCTCCAGGTGCCAGGCCCAGAGGGACCGGGGCAGCTGAGGTTTCTCTCTCCTCCCAGCGAACAGAGCAGACCGACAGAACTCCGGGCTAACCAGGGGTCAGCGCCCGCCCCACGACTCCAGCCCCCTGCGCCTCACGCCCCGCTGCCTCCCCTGCGCTGCTGCCCGAGCCAGGGACGCCGATCCCTCGCTCGGGGGAGGCCGCAGACCCGAGACACCGCGCCCCGGGGGCTCCCACGCGGGCGGGCGGCCGCCA
>VZSE01006238.1:162850-196231 GCA_013398275.1 Promerops cafer
CCCGCCCCGCGCGGCCCCTCACACGCGGGCGCGGGGCTCCTGCTCCGCCCCGGCAGCGGCCGCAGCCCGGCCGCCTCCTGCCTCGCCTTCCCCTCCGTAAAATGGAGCTGTGGGAGCCTCTGCCGCGAGCAGAGGTAACTCAGATTTTCACTCCGGCCTCTATTGCTTGACTCACTGACTTTCCCTCCCAGTGTTTCCTCTGTTTCCTTCCTACCCGGCCTTTTGGGGATTTTCCTTCCCTTTGATTCGCCGTCCTCCGCTAAGACTTTGGCTCTGGCACAGACAGAACACACAGCTCTGGCACGGCCGCTCGGTGGGAATGAAGCGCTTCGGCTCCGTGTGGTGCCCAGCCGAATCTCACCAAGCCAACATCGGGCCACAGAAACCTCCGGACAGCCACACGGAACAGAAATCAGAGAATGGTTTGGCTTGGAACTGACCTTTAAACCTATCTAGTTCCAGCTCCCCCGCAATGAGCAGAGACACCTCCCACTACACCAGGTTCCTCCAAGCCCTGTCCAGCCTGGCCTTGAACATTTCCAGGAATGGGACTGGTTCTTGGCAGAGAAGAAACAAGCCCCATTGTTCAAAGTATGTAAACATGTTCAATGTGGAGCCTGTGTCTGAGTGACGTTTTTTTAAGCCTTCAGTCTCCCCGAATCCACAGTTCTCTTGCGGGCCCTGCTGTAGGCAGGGATGGTGCAATGTCAGTGAACAGAATAGGGAATTTGTCACTTGGGAAAGGCTAACCAGGCCATAAGTTGTTATTTACTTGCGTGTGCAAGAGAAATGACTCAGCTTGCTGTGAAATAAATATGTTGGCTAATAAATATGTAATTATCAAATAATCCGAATGTTTGGATACAAAATGAGAGAAGGCAGCTAATCGTTAAGAAACAGAAAATGCAAGATAAACACATTCACTTAAGGTATCAGCTGATATTGATGTAGCACTGATTTTGGGCAATTCCTGTTTCTTTTAGAAGTGCTTTGCTCCAGCTACATGACAGTTTTAAGATGCTGCAGCCAAAGTTGAGCTGACCCCAGTGACACTTGGAAGCCAGTGTCTGGTTTGGTCAGGTGTGCAACCCCGCACCAGTCTCCTCCTCCCTGCATATGGCTGAGTATTTTGCAGAATCAGTTTTCTGGCCACTCCTTCTCTTTCTGTACTTACTTCACACCTGTTTTCCTGTCTTAAGAGTAGATAATATTTAGAGGCTTAAGATACGCAGGGCAAAATCACCTCTTAGGTTAAATCTCCTTGGAATTCCTTGGTGGTGTGAGGCCAGGCCCTCTCAGGGATGTTTCCCACCCTGTTTCCCTGGAGCCCAGGCAGGGCAGGCAGCACTGAGCTCTGGCAGGACAAGGCATGTCATTTTCCCAGGGTGCTGCTCCAGCTTCCCAGGCTGCTCTGACTTGTCCTGAGCAGTTGTTTTTCCATCACAACCAGGCCAAGAGGCTGGATGGAAGATGATGGCTGAAGCTCAGTTTTCCCTCCACTCCTCAGCTATGAGGACGCAGTAGAGCTTTTTTTAAGTTTCCAGGATTTAAGGGAAACTTGGTCAGATGTCCTGGTTTTGTTAAAACAAGCTGGGAGTTAATTTTTCCACATTTCAGAAGAAACTGCTCTGAAGCAAACAAAAATTCTTTCAAGGTTTTTTAGCATCTAACAAGCTCTGAACGTAAAGTGGGCTGATAATTTTATTGGCTAAGTTGAAGTGTATAGAGAAAAATGGTTAGTAAGAATAAAAATTGACCATACTAAAAATGTTCCATTTTTAATATTGTAGAGGGCAGTTAAGAATTTAGAGGGAAAAAAGCTGCAACTGACACCAGGTATGGGGAAACTGCAATACAGGGCCAAACCAATCCAAGGATCACATTTCTATAGTTCTCCCTTCCCTTCCCTTCCCTTCCCTTCCCTTCCCTTTTCCCACATTATTGCTCCCTTCCCACTGTGATTCCCATTCCCAGTGCTCCCCTGCAGTCACACCTAGCAAACCTGTTCTGCTCCACATTCTGGTCCTTGCTATCAAAAGGGGCAAATCCCCACAGTGACTGAAGGTACGGACTGAATGTGGCAGAAACCAGTGCAGTGAGGTGTTTCTGACTGGTAGTACTGGGCATGGCATGCTGCTGCACAGGATGGGAGTGGTGACCTTTGTGTCCATGGCTGGCCAGATCATCATATATATGTAGTAGTACGAAAATCACCTAAAATACCTGTAAATCTGATTTCTTGCTTATTAAGGAAAAGGTTTCTTGCCACCTGCATCCCTTTATGGTTAAGCTCAGCAGGGCCCTTTCCCCACACCACTCAGCCAAAGGCAATGGGTGCTGCATCCAGAGCAATTGGGTTAGCAGGTAAAGGGGGATGCAGAGCTCTTCAGATCAGTTTTGCCACTAGATCTCCGTGGTCCTGACTTACAGGGGATTTCAGACATTAACAAGAAAAGCTGATTACAGCCAAGGCAGGCCGGCAGAGCAGCCGTTCTCCTCACAGCTCTCATCTGCTGCTGCAGCTCAGCTCCTGCTTCTCTGGGGGATTGATCCCAGTAAATGGACACAAGCTTGTTAACTGTAATTTTTGTTGATCCTTCAGATGCCTAATAATGAAGGTTTTTTTCCTTTATGTTTCTTTCTCTCTTTCTAAAACATGGTTAGAGCTACACATGGAGGGCTGAGGCACAGAGCAGTCCATGATGTATCCAGCAGGACCAGCTCTGAGCCACTCTTCTAGCAGACAGTTGCTCACCTTCCCTTGCAGGAGTCCTAACACAGATTCTGCAAATGAAACAACCTTGGCTGCTCTCAAGCCAGCAGTTGGCTTTCCAAAGCCAAGATATTACTTTATTTTTGGGGCAGTGCTCTGGTATGTTTGTGTGGTGCAGTCAAGGGGCTCCCCCAGCAAGATAAAGCCTGTGCAATAGCCCATCAGAACTCTAACCTCTCTATATAGAAATATTACAGTACAATTTATTTATAATAAATAAACAAGTTTACCATAATGACATTAATATGGTTATACTGTACTACAACTGGATAGTTTTATCATAGTACTATGTAGTAAAACAGTACTATGAACTATACTATTCTTTCTGGTTACTCCTGGTTTTGACTTATTATACCTTAATAGCTAAATTTCTCTGTGTAGAGATTAGATTAGAGCTGTGATATGTTATTACAGCCTATAATAACTGTGCAGTTACAGCTGGAGGTCAGTCTCTGGGAGCAGACTGCTGACACAAGCAGAGGTGCTTTAGTGAACCTTCCCGTGGGCTCACATGACCCTGCAGGGCCCGACACCTGCAGAGTGTCTGCAATCTGCCAGAGCACTCCCGAGGAAATCTGCACATTGCCTGGATGGACTCACACGGATGAGAAGTGCATGGACCTGGAACACAACCACCAGCCTCTTCTAAAACACTCTCTGATGTAGACCCTGTCTCAAAGTTTAGTTATCTCATTTGTCAGTGTCCTCTCTATGTCTAATTAATTGAATCTATTTAAGGTAGTTAACAAATATATAAAAGATTCTATATTCAGTTAGACAAATTCATGCACTTACCTAGAAACATTTGTTCTGCTGAGAATCCAAGTCCCAGGATCCTCCACAACAACAGCCAGGTCTTCTGGCTTACAAGAACGAAGGCACAACTGCTGGTCACAGGAAGGGCAGGGCTAAAGGCTGCTTATCTAAAGTGCCTGAAAGCCTGAAAGTTTGAGATAACAGCTCTGCTCCCCAAAATTGCCCTTGCTTAAAAGTGACGTAATGCATATGGTGCTAGTGACATTCCATAATGTGCACTAACTAAATCTAGAAAATATAAGAGCTGATCTGGCTAAACAGGAAAAAAACCCCAAAACATTTTAGTTGGGCTCCTACTGATCCAGTAAAAGGTTGAAGCTGAAAGTTGAGTCTCAAAGAAAATGACTTTAAAGTCCAGACTCATAAACCATCCACCGAAGACTCAATAACAGTACATTTTTGTGAAAGGATTTAAGAAATTTGAGTTATATAAGTTGAAATATGGTAAATTACAGGCAGGGTTAGCACACTGTCAAGTCCTACACTCAGGAGACCTAATAAAAGGACGTAGTGGTAGATCCCCAGTTTGTCACACACACACAAACAAGATCAAGCTGGTGTTTAGCATGTCTCAAGAAGGACTATTAGAATATTCATTTTAACAAGCTCTCCTGGCCCTGAAGAAAAAGCTGGTTTGTTGGATGATGTGGAGATTTTTCTTTGTGAGGCATCCCACAACAGACTGCTCTGAAAGATAACAAAATGTTCAACATGTGGAGGAAAAAAAAGTTCCCAGCCTGCTGAAGATACCAAGCTTGATGAATACTTCAGCTCCTACTATTTGTGTACCAGCTTTAAACATCTTGAAAAACTTTGACTAGATTCCACATCAGCCAAGAATCTTCTCTTTCTCTCCTCTCCTCTCCTCTCCTCTCCTCTCCTCTCCTCCATTTGAAGTTGGTTTTGCAAACATCTCTGCTTTAGATTACAAGAGTAATTAAAAGCACTTGACCAACATTTGTACTGCAGCTATCATGAGGCTGTTAATCAGTGGTACAGAATCTAAATTTTGTCAACATAAGAAGCTAAAAATATCATGCCTGTAGTAGTGTCATTAAGTAGGATTTACTTAGGGGATTTTCAAGGGAACTTTACCATAAGAACTGGGTTCTTGCTGCTGAAGTGAGACTTTAGGTTGTATTGCAGGAACCTGCTGCTTTGCAGTGCTTTGAAAGACTATTTTGAGAACAAAGTCTCTGCTATGATAGTTATAGAGTCTATTTCCAGTCTAATTTAATTGGCTTTTTAATAATTGATTAGACTAAGGAAACAATTTCATGGAACCACAGAACAGTCAGACTGGAAGAGGCCCCTGGAGATGCTGTATGCAGTCCCACTCCTGCCCAACAGGCTCAGGCAGAACAGGTTTCTCAGGGCTGTATTAAGTCAGATTTTGAATATATCCAAGGGCTGGAGACTCCACAACTTCTTCACTCTATTGAATGTTTTCTAGGGATTTTTACTTTACTCACATTGCCTTATAAGAAATTTATATTTTATATATATTGCCTTGTAAGAATTTTAGCTGCCCCTCCACTTACAGTGAGTTAAATAGTTAATAGTTTTTAGTCAATTGAAATGCTGCTCAGTACAGGAACAGCCATACTTCAGCTTTTCATTAAAAGAAAGCAGAACTTCAAAGACAGTACAGAGGACCTAAAATGAGTATCCTATTCTACAGGAATGCACAACAGCTTTTGGATCCATAAGAAACTCCCCGACTATTCTGTATCATTAGTATTATTTTCCCTTTTTGCAGAATTTTCAAAGCAACCCAGTGTTTTGTGGAGAAGTGGCCAGAAGTTTGACTTCACCTTTAAGCTAGGAATAAAACTGGTCTTGTGTGTGTAACCTGTCTCAAATGTTTCTTTGGGAAGGCAAGTAGACATTGCTGTAAACAGATCATGGGTTGGTTAACAATTATGTCACAGGCCTGAAAAGGTAAAGTTAGGTCAGATGGACAAACAAACAGGAGCACTTCCTACAGCATAAGGAGCATGAACAACCCCCACTGAGTCTGTTTTTAGACTTGACACGAAGCCAAGGCACTTGGGAGTTAGAAGCCAAAGAGCACTTTCTGTCTGTAATACAGATAATTTAAAAAACCCACATCAGAATCCTGATTTTCCATAATTTGTGTGTGCAAAAAAACCCCAGCACCCTACCCCACAATGGTGTAGACAAGCATCTAGGAGCTCCCTTTTTTTATTACACAGCTGAGAATAGAAGATGACACCAAAACTTACACACTAAAAAGCCACTGAAGAAAACCCCAAACAAACCAAGTTTTAACCTAAAGTCACAGAATTTAATTTCAAATATGCAAACAAACATTGCTTGCTTTCCAAGGCATAATGGTATAAACATAAAAACTGCAAATGACATATTTAGTACAAAAATATAAATACTCAATCTAAATGACAAAACAGCATATTTTTTTCAAATGTATAAACCTTAATTTAAAAAATTTGGCTTTACTCTCATGAAATGTAGTACAATAAAAATAAAAACTATTATTTTAGTACCACCTATGTCCCTATTATATCAGCATAAATACGAATATTCAAAACATTATACACTTTGCTACATTATGAAAGAGAAATTTGGCTGTTTTTTTCCTAATAAAACTGGTCATCACATACCTGACTCTGTGAAGTGTGATTTTATCCAGTTTGAAATGCTTTTTGAAAGACTGAATCCTTGCTTTATTACATTAGTAACTCTGACAGTAAATTATTACATTGTTAAATAATCCAAAAATTAAATTCCTGAAAAAACATTCCTTCTTTAAACCTTGTAACTGAAAAACCAATGCAAAGTAAATTAAAACATTGTTTTATTGCTAGGAAATACAAAGAACAGTTCAAACTGCAAAGAACATAGAATTGTGCTAATTTCACTTTCAAATGAGCCAACAGTGAATTTACAAAGAAAAAACAATCTATTTCCAGCTCAGCCTTTCTTAAGCAAACAAAAATACAAAGATAATCCAAATCACAGAGATTTCACATCAGTTTCCTGAACAGAATCTCAGCAGTGAGATAAATTCTATAAAGCTGATTCCTTGGCTGACTGAATGTGATGTAGCAGCTGATTACAATAGACTGGTGTTTGATGCTTATGGACAACCCCTTCAATTTCTCTCACCAGCAGATCTGGATATAAAATGCTTCCTTCCTTTAACACTTCTGTAAGACAAAAATATGTTTTATAAATCAGTAGCTGCTTTGTGTTTCTCTACCCAAGTTCCCTCAAGGCAGCTGAAAGCAAACCTAGAAATTGTTCTACAAGTGATGCAGTGCTGACAATTCCTCCCTCACCCACTTGCTGAGGTCTGTATTTTGACATTTATGTTCTTCAACACAGGCTGCCACACTAACAGATTCCAGAGAGCCCCTCCAGCAGTGGCTGGGCTCTGTGCTCCATATCCTGTTTACCATCTATGAAGTCTCTGGGAGTTCAGCTGCCCTGCTACCTCCCCTGGGGAACACAGGGCAAAGCATTCATTCTGCACACAGGTAAAAGGTCAGGGCTCATCCCCTGAAACCCAAAGGAAAGCTCCACCCTGGCAGGGTTACCCTGCACCTGTATGTGCTGCTTTCATGAACACTCAAAAGGATGATTTAAAAAACATTGTTAAGAATAGACATGACTGAAATTCTCACCCAGGACTGCTTTTTGGAGATTTTCATCTGGGTCATCGAGATGTACCAACAGTTCTTGGTACAGAAGCTCAACATGACCTTCCATTGAGGATTTCACATCACTGTCCTTTAAGCACTTAAACCAATTAGCCAAGGTGTGAGCAGCTGCCAGCCGGACATCACACGAGGCATCATCCAGGCGCTTTAAAACCTCTGAAAAGGAGCAATAGCCAAAATGCTCTGTGAACAGAGGAGCTGGCTTTTGCAGGTGAAAAAAACAAATGTATTCTCTCAACATTCAAATTATTGTTGCATTTCTGATGGATTTTTGTCTTTTCAGCAGAATAAATACATGTAGCACACTGTTCCTAAAAGCTCCTCATTCATTGTAATTGGATGATGATGTCCCAACATCAATAAAAGACATGTACAGAAGTATTTAGATTAATTGAACTTTATCTAGCACAACTTCTAACAAGGAACTATGAATGTCTATTTATGCATTACAGAACTACAGAGTTGAAATATTTCTATGCTTTATAAAGCACAACATTTGTATTAATTAGCTATTAATTAAAATATTAAATAATATTAATTATTTTAATTATTAAGTTAAATATTACTGTTTCAGTGAATTACTGCACTGCAGACCACATGAATATGCAAGATGCAAAGACATATATACTTTGAGAATTATCTGATCATGTATTTCTTCAAAATAAAAATGTCTGTAGCTAGATTTCTAGTGTGCCATGCAAGAAAAAGTATCAGTTGTTAAGATGCTGAGTTAGGGAAAGCCAAATTTGTTTGTATGTACAAGAATATAAAACCTGGCACAAAGCACAGTCTGTACTTCTGATTCATAGTTTAGCACTTGAACTTCATCCTAAGAGGGATTACAGCTCCTTGCTCTAGTTGGCAATACAAAACTCTAGATTAGAGTTTTCTTTTTTTTTTTTTTTTTTGATAAAAACCCAACCCACTACCTATTCAGGTCTATTTATGGTACATTGAAATGGTTTGCTCTTGGCTCTCAAACACAGCACGGAGAACAATGTGACTTCCATTTATACACTGCAGTACTGTTCTGCTCTCACTATACTTAGCACATTATTTCACATAGTCCAAACTCTGAAGCAATGCAGATAAGCTGCTGGCAAGCCCTGCACAAACCAAAGTATTTGAGTGAAGTTCCACCTAGTGGTCTGATGGATAACGGCGTTGGGAATTCCGCTCGGTTCTGCCAAACCCTTAAAAGTTGAGCAAACTGTGGCACTTTGGGTAAAAAAGCAAATGTCAACATAGCAATCTTGATTAAAACACACAAACAAACCAACAATGCCCTTGCCCCAAGTCTACTAAACCTTTACACATACCTGTATAAGTGTTCTTAAATTGATCTGCATCAAACTGCCTCCCACAGACTTTTAGAAAAACATCAACAATACGACAAGCCATCAGTCGAGTAATTTTAGAGTCTTCATCCATGGAAGCAATAATTTGGGGCATCAGCTCATCTTTCACTTTTAAGATCTACAGTTAATAGGAAAAGCATAGAAAAAATATGCTTAGTGTGACAGCACTTACCATTAGCTGTGCCAGATACGTGTTTGCTTAGTTAACAAAATTAGCTATAAGTGTTACCCTGAAAATCCCTGAAGCTACAGAGCTCTAAGTTTGCCTCTATGTTAGCTTGGAAAATGAAAATCCACCAGTCAATCACCCAGCTCATGAACACTCAGCATGCAAGCAGATGAGTTTTATGTAACTTATATGTATGCTCAAGCTTGTAAAAGCTTTAAAACTTACTCGCCTTTAAAAAAAAAAAACCCAAATTGTCGAGCCTTGGAGCAAGGCGGAGCTGAGCGCTCCGCACGGTGCCAGCAGATGGCGCCGTGACCCCAACAGGAGGCGCGGGGACGCTCGGAGCGGGACTTTGCTCCGTGTATTTCACATCATCCAGCGATGCCAAACAGGCATCAAGGCACCGATTCAGGAAAAACGGACAGCTAGAATAGTAGTTTCTGATATCAGTGTTTCTGTGTATGTCAACTCAAGTGTGTTTAAGTGCTTTGTTCAATTAAAGTCTGTTATAAAGACACTGAAAACTGTGAACATTTAATAACATTTAGATTAAATTTATTTTTAAAAAATTACCTTGTATTTAACGTATTTCCAGTGCATAATTTCCAAACACTTTGTTAGCAAAGAACAAAAACCCCCTCAGATTCAATTAATCTTTAATTAGGGGTGGGTAACACTCTTCAAGTGTACTCCTTGCTAGCACTCCAGTCTCTATAGATATTCTTCATGTTCCTTTTCAAGTCCTCCTGTCCTTTCTCAGAATCTTTAGATGTTATTTTATTTTCCCTAAATGGACCTGTGGGCTCCAAGGCAACCAGACAATTTGTCTCTGCCACGTGGCAGCACAGCACATCCTGGCTGGCCCCAGTGCTGCTGCACAGGCTCTGCCTGTGGGCCCAGTAATGTCAAGCAGCCAGATTGTTGTGTTCATAGTGGTCAGTGCCTTGGCCTACACAACTGATGATCTGTTAGAACAAAGTATCTACAAAAGTTGATGCTACTCAGTTTTACATCTCAGCATCTTGCTGGCCTCAGGTCTCTTACCAGGACGTCATCACCCCTCCACTAGTGATTGTTTCAGTCATTAACACTCAATTATAATTAATGAATTTTATTATGAAAACTGTATGTCCTTCTGAAAATATTACTTACCCTAAGGATTTATTCTTTTTTCCCCCCTTGCATTTATTTTGTTTTCCTGCCTAAGATTTCAAAGGATGAGAAAGAGAGAATTTACCTCTTTTGGTGAAAGCATTTCACAGTGGATGAGAGCCCAAAGGCACAATACAGCTGTAGCACGGATGGCAGCTGCTGTTCTTCCAGCATGCCACTGCAGATTAGGAGCCAGGATGTCTTTTATCACAGTCTCAAGGTAGCTAGGGAACAGCCTGAAGCCAAAAATAAGAAAGCAAAATAAAGGTTCATGAGAAAGTGATAAAGAGACTGACAGGATGTAAAAGAGAATTTTCTGTCATAGAAACATAGGCAGAAAAGGGGAAAAAAAAGACTCTGTAAAAAAATAAATAACATCTTATAAGGCAGTGTGATTGTAATGTATGTGATAAGCTTTTCACAACTCAATTTTTATAGATAATATTAAAACAAATACCTAACATTCACAGAAAGGAGAGGCTAGACCTTCTCCCACTTCAGGCAATGACCATGGCTCAGTGTTATCTTGGTAAACTACTTACCTTGCCTGTGTCTCACCTTCTCTGTCTGTGCAGGGGAGAAAACACCCTGGGCAATGCTGTGAGGATTCATTAATATCTGTGAGGCCCTTTGAGACTGGCCAGTGACAAGTATTTATAATGTGAAAAGTATGATTGCTGTTGATGACACTGAACTCCTGATACAGCTGGGAGCCTACACAGAATATTTCAGCTCTCTCTTGGCTCAGAAACTTGTCTCCCCCAAAGATGAGACGTCTGTAGGATTTTCTGATGGTGCCAGTCCCAATACTAGGGTTTTTTATTACAAACACATAAATCTGTGATGTTTTTGCTGATGCTTTTTCCTCCTCCTCCATTGAATAGGTTGTTATAATGCTAAAACTTGATGTGAGAGTCAGGAATTATAATAGGCAGGATTCCCCCACACTCATTTAGTTACAGCTCAAACAATCTCAAATTAAGAGGAATAAAAATATAGACCTTACAAGTTAATTAACACTTTGCTGCATCCAAGAGACATTAGTGGCTGGCTACTGAGGCTCAGGTTATCCACTGTGGCTCTGCCTTACAGAGCAGCTGGCAGTGTGCAAGCAGACTGAACCTGCCCTGACTGTCCCACTGTGTTCAGAGCTCTTTTCAAACTGCAGCCCCTGAGTGCCAAAGAGCACATCCCCACCCTGCTGCTTGGCACAAAGGGAACAAGCTCTTGTTGACTTTTCTAGGAGTCCTACACTGCCAGGGTGAATGAGTGGCCCCTTTAGTGATGTGCCAAGACACAGGAGGAACGTAACAGGTCCATGTTAACAACTGACAATTACCAGTGAGTACTTGAAAAGAATCCATGCTGCAGGTAGTCCCTGTTATCCAGGTATTACCTGACTAAAGCACAAGCAGCTGCACTGCCAGGCCTCAGCTATGTGCTGACACACACCTGCAACGTTATGGAAACAGATACACCTGGCTGCTGCTTGCCCTTGGCAAGGGAGCCCTTGGGCTCTGAAGCAGTCAGAGATCCATCCACTGCTGCTTCCTGTCAGCAGATGGCACTTAAGTAATAACAAGAAATCTGACGTCCCATTAGACACATCTAAATCTGTAAAACCCTTTAGTTGTGGTATTTTAAACACATTTTTGAGCATTAACAATTTCCTGTTAAAAAAGTTGTAGGAAAAAAATAAAACTAATGATCACCATCATTCCAAATCTCCTCTCAGCTCCAAAGCTAAAAGCAGCTCTGTGCTGTCTGTGCTATCTGATCAGTAGCTGCTTCTGTTTCTAATAAAACCTTCTGTTAAACTGCAGCTAGAAAATGATCTGTCAAAACACAAAGGTAAATTCCATCAGCATTATGTTAACCATGCTGCTGTGCTACTTGTGAGAACGTTTGTTCTAGTGCCTTGAAACAGAATCAAGAAAGCAATATCTGGCAATTATCAGACTCAAACACAATTAGGTGACCACACAACTGTGTTTAGCATAATAACCAAAACCCTTCCTATCTAAACTCTAAGAACCATTTCAAGGAGCTAAACAAATTACTGACAGCAGTGAATGTGAGAGTGCAACTGGAACTTACTACTACTTCCCAACACTCTCATTACCATTAACATTTTATTTTTGCTGTTGCTGATGCAATTAAATTCTCCCTCTTTCCATTTTCAGATCTTATTGCTGTAAATCTGTGTAACTTAATTCTAAAAGTCAGTCATTTCCAGGAAAGGTCAGACCCTGTCTGTGCTGTTTGTATTTACAGAGTTGATAATTCATTCTCAATCAGATTCAAGAGAATGAAAATGTGATCTGCAGAGACATTAATACCCTGCTCTTAAGCAGATGTACAAAGCAGAGCTTGGGTTTCCATTAAAATTGGTTTTATGAACTTGCATACTTAAACTTTCTTTCCATGTTAACTATTTTTTATACATTTTTGTTTTGCATTGGTTCCTTTTCTGTTTTTATGACACTGCTGCACTTTGCCTTATATGTTTATGGATTGTGTCTTGGGGTTTTCTGTGTATGCTTTTGTTGTTTTTTTTTTTTAAATTTAACATCCTAAACCCAGGTATATGAAACAAAATTGGCTTGGCTTTTACAAATCAAAACCTCCAGAAATGTTTTGCAAACAATGCTTCAAACACAAAACCTCTGCATGTTACCTCCCCCATGAAAACATTTGCTGTGTCCACGGTAAGCAGGATCAAGACTTCAAAGAGGCATTTAGCTGCTTCCACTGCTTTTTAGTCTTGAAGATAAACCTGCTGGTAAAATTCATGGCTTTGCTTTTGTTGTCAGAGGACAGAGCCTCATTATGATCTGGACTGGACCATCCTTCATACAAACAGGTCTGTGACTCTCCCTGGATGTATCTCACCCTGACAAAGGCCATTCACTCACACTGCCCTGAGCAAAACAACTTCCATCACTGCTGTGGGCAGAGCTGGCCTGGTGTGTGGCCATACTCACTGAATTACTTTGAAATATTCTTCTGTTTTTTGCACACTGATAATTTCCCTTTCCTGAGAATATTAATGAAGCTGGCAGCTCACTGGGTTGGGTTTCTTGGTTCCAAGGGCTTTGCATTCTCAGTTAGATGATACAAATTGGTTTAAAAGAAATAGTCAGATCCTGGAACACTTCAAACAGTTTTCAAAGTGCTTTTCTTTTTTTCTAGATTGTTGAATATCTAGATTAATCTTGTAACCATCACTCAGTTACATGATTATTTAAACAAGTAACTGACTACAGTTTTTAAACAAGTAACTGACAACTACCACTGAATACAAAGACATTTCTTATATGCATCAGGAATTTAACATTGGATCCTGAGAATGTGGAAACAGGTAACAGCACACTTTGCACCAAAGCTTCAGTCAAAAAAGAAGAGTTTCATTATATCTAGTCTTAAGCACATTAGCTCAAAATCTATTAGGGGCTGCATCAGCAGGGACTCTTCAGCTTACCTGGAATTCCCCACTGAATGGGAATGCCAGAGTTCCTCCTCCTCCCCTCATTATAGGCTGCAGGCCATAAATACATAAAATATATCTAAAAATGGTAAAAATACATCTACATTCATACAAACTTGGCCTCATGGATCCAGAATGAATGCTCAACATACCAACTGCCCAGTGAGTGCCAATTTGCTCATCAGAATTGTGAATACACTTTAACCTATAAATAAATGACCATTGCTATCTAAGTACTTCTAAGAACAATGTTTCCTGTTATTTTTTTCCCGTTGGTTGGTTGGTTGGTTTGGGGCTTTTTAAGAATTAAAAATGAAAAAAAAAAAAAAGCATCAGAATACATTTATATCCTAAATGCAGCAGGTAAAAAGCAGAGCAGATGTGGTTTATGTATGCAGGACAACTTTGCACAAGTGTTTGTACTATTAGGCTAAATTAATAATGGTAAAAGAGGCCTCCTTTGGCATTGTTATAGATGAGGAGTTTTATAAGCACCTTAGTTATACTTAGATTGTACTTGTAATGCATAAATATTGCCAAGCAACAGGAGACTTACATCTTCAGTCACAATAATGCCTTATCAAACATTTAGTTTAATGCTTTTCAAACATCATGAAATACCTTGGGCAGTTTTAAAGGCCCATTTTTTGGGGTGTTTTACTATTTCCTTACAATGACTACAGGCAAAGTTTAGGGATTTAGGAGCTGGCTGTGAGAAAATGAAAAAAAATCCCAAACAACCTTCCCTGCCAATTATTTTCCTAAGAATCTCCCTTTTAGCTTTCAAAAAGTATTCTTTTCAACCACAGCTCTTCATTTTTTTTGAAAACTATCCAGATTCTGCATGACATTTCTTTTAATTCCCAGTAATGGCACAGGTAGGAAGACTACAGTGGAGAAGTCAAGACTTCCATTTATTTATATATTTTTTTTAAATTATTGCACTCTACCCTCCTAATCATTGTTAAAAATTACAGCAAGAAAAACAGGCTGTAGAAGATGGTGGGAAAGCCTTTCTTCTTCCAGCCATGCTCACATGGAGATGGTTATAGGGGTTAAATAACTCCCATGGTCATTACTTCTTAATGCCACTGGAGTTTGCAAATAGCTGTGTGAAATCAGACCCCCACTTACCCCTGAGAATTGATGGTTTCACTTGCTTTCTGCAACAACTGGGATAAAACAGTAAAAAGCTTTAACCGCATCTGGGGATCTTTGTTTGGCTGGAGACACGTCTTCAGAACAGGAATAAAGTCATCCAGAGCTTCACCTATGACAGCACCTAGCAAACAAACACAGAAGGCTTTTTTCAGAATTCTACTAAGTTCTGTTTAGATGTTTCACATGGAGGTGCATTAAAATTTCTAATACAAGTGGTGTTAAAACAGTCCTTAGCTTCCCACTCTTGCACGGCAGCTGTTGAGGAATCCGTGTGACACTGCGTTAGGTGGTGCACAAATCCCCAGGCTAACCCCCCACGGGCTCAGGTACCCCCAGTTTTGGCCAGGGCAGCCTGGAGATCAGTTCCCCAGGTCTCATTTAGTCAGCTTGGCACAGCTGTACCACATTTGCCCAGAGAAGCAGTGGCTGCCCCATCCCTGGAAATGTCCAAAGCCGGGCTGGATGGAGCTCAGAGCAACCTGGGATAGTGGAAGGTGTCCCTGCCCATGGCAGGGAGTTGAAACTGGATGGTCTTTGAGGCTCCTTCCAGCCCAAGCCATTCTATCCTTCCATGACTCTGGAATGGATCTATCCATGACACCCCAGAGTTGCTGGGACTGTCAGTGCCAGGGGGCATTTTGGCTGGAGGATTAATGCTGTTCCCTTGTAACTCTGCAAATCTGAGGCTATGCACAAAGCTTTGGTTTTCTTAAACTTAATGAAAAACTACACTGGGTCTGGCATGACCCTGACACCTCTGCATTAACTACACTTTTTTCTTCTTTCAAGTTTTTCCACATGCAGCATTTGAGATGTTCATGACTCCCGGAGGCATAGGAAAGGGCCTGTTTGAAAGGATCAGCTTCAAAGCTTGGATAATACAATTACTGCAGCAGCATTCCTTCTCCCTGTTTAAATAATGCTTATTTTCATCTTATAAGACAACCCAAAATATGATGTGTTTTAGAAGCTATTTGAAATAAAAATATCTTCTAAATTAACTCTTTAGTTTGTTAATATTTTCACATCCTATGATAAATTTAAACAATAAACAAACAAACAAAACTCTGTGCTGTTATCCCAACATTTTAAGAAGTTATTTTCCCACAACTCAAGGAAATTTGTGCCTTTCTCCTTGATAATGACTAACATCTGCCTGCTTTTAAAGAGGAAGAATACATAAAGACTGTACACAAGCTTTATTCTGCAAGCATCTTGCTGTAGAATGCTCTTTCTGCTCTATTTTTGCAATAAACTACTTTCCTTTAGGAACTTCTTCAGCTTTGCATCCTTAAGATGCACATTCCATTTGACTCCACTAACTCAGAAAATCCTTCCAGAGGAGACACAACACTGGTATTTATGATGACAAGAATATTCCTCACACATGGGATGGATGGATTGAAGTATTCAAGATTCCAAAACAAGCTAAATAGCATTTAATAATATCTGGAAATTTAATGTTTAAAATAATAATGAAAAAACCCCAAACTTCACTGTCTAGACTGAAGCAATACAGCAGTTTGCTAAATGTCTGTGCCAACAAATAGGTCTTTATTTTCACAGCATTTATTCAAGATATATTGCTTCATGTGAATTCTGAGACATTCACAAGATACTACTACTATATCAAACTGATAACAACAAATTCAACAGATGGAAAATAAACAAAATAAACTACATTGCTAATTTCAGCTTAAGCATACGCTTCTGAAAAACAGTAAAAACTGAGAAACATGAATTGAGTAAAGCTGATTAAATTGATTAAAAACAACATTATGTGTGGGAATGAAAAGAAAGAAAAAAAAATAGCTCTAGGAGCTGCTGTGTCAGACAGAAAACACAGACAATAGCATATTACCAGTGTTGGGTGCAAGCCAAAATGTTTGCCCAGACATTTGATGATTTATTTAGCATTAAGGAAAACAGAGACAACTGTCTACAAGTCCCTCAGTCATGGAAATGGGAGCACAAATATACAGAAAAGTTGGCCTCTCAAATCTTGCACTGAAATAACTTTTTGTTCTTTCCACAGATGAAAACCAAAAAAAGTACTTATGCTGGTTGCTGCACAACCCAACAAGTGGGTGCTTCACATAGGTGCTTCACAAAGCCCTTTGATGAGGGATTTTTTGACATTCAAAGATTAAATGCAGAAGATACATTCCTTTAAAATGTACCTGTCCACATCTAACTATGTGCAGTAGCCACAGTGATACTTCATGAAGTGACTGTCTCCATCCCCCTAACAACCAACAGAAAGGAAAAACCAAATAAAACAGGACTTTTCATTTTAATAATCTTAAAATGGGTGTCTAGGTGACAAGCACTGCCTGTCACCATGTCCCTTGCTGGGGAGCTGTGGCAGAGGAGTGCTCACTGTGCAGGATGAAGGTGTGTGAGATGCACACCAGAGAGGGTCACTCACCTCTGCACAGCCACGTGCTGGGCAGCAACAGTGAGGAACTGTTTGTTAGAGAGAGGTGGTGTCCTCTGAAAGACTAGTGAATAGATGGAATAAAACCATGGATTTTTGGACACAAGCTACATCAGTTTGTCTCCCCCTAATCCTCACCTATTTCACTCACCCCAAAGTGCACTTTTCCTTAAGTGCTTTCAGCATTCTCCCTGCAGCCACGGAATCTTTGGGAATATGAGCTGCTTCAACAGTTCTTTTGCTTTCCACCACGTTCTTGTGGAGGTTCTGAATGTTACACTGCTCATTACAAAACACAAGCTGTCTGCAGGCTGTGGAGATTCTGACTGGATTTTTTTTAGAACTAAATAAGTCGTACCTGAATGGGTTGCGATGACCTCGAACTGCAACACTTCTGGGGAATAGCAGGTCCACCCTTCACAGGACACTGAAACCCACTCCAGCAGCTGAATTATGTGCTGCTTGTAGAGACACTGAAAACTTTCCAATTGCTGCACTTCAGCTAATGAAGACATTGTTTTCTCCACCTGCTAGAACAGAGACAGGATACTTAACTGAAATCATTAAAAAAACCCCCAAACCTTTAAAATTCATTCTGTAAGAACAGAAGGGACAAGGGAAGGTTTTCATAGTTTCTGTTAAACAATCAAGGCTGATATTTAATGTCTGTCTATACTACTTCCATTAACATTTATTTGAAGTGAAACATTTGTCCTGATTTCAAAATGAAATCATCAGGAACACGGCAAAATGAGAGAGTCTCTAATCCATGTGCAGACCTATCCAAAAACTAACCACATCATAAAAAAGGCTCTTAGTGGTTTTAAAGATGTAGTGATTTTTCTCCTTAATTTAAGAATGCTTTAAAACATAAACATATGGGGAATCTCTCACAATCCCAAGCCGTGGCAGCTTCCAGAAACTATTGCTGTTGCAGCTAAGAGAAGACATGGCATTTCCCCTCTTCCCTTTCTCCCCCCAGTTTTAATTAAGAAACATGCTCTCTCTTTGTAGTAGCTGGGCAGGCTCATTTTGAAATTCTCAATTTCTGTTGCTTAGAAGTACCAAAACTCACTGTTGCATTAGAAATATCTTCTTCATATTTAGAGTTAAGACTATTCTATGAGACATGCAAATAAAACATGTACAAACAAAACATGTAAAAAGAACTACTAAATGAATTCCAGACATGAGCATGCTTGGCAAGGATGCCTATAGATCTTCCTAATCACTTGCAGCAGATGTGTTTCAAAGCAAATGAAAATTTGCTTTTACAGTTCCTGAAGGCTCCTACCAGAAGTATAAACTTCTCCAAGGAAGAGATTAAGAGGGTGCTGGAAGCAGGATCAGCAGTCTTGGTGATTTCAGTAGACTGTGAATCAAGGATGGGGAGCACGGCACCGTCAGGAACCGCACTGGGGAATGACACGTGCTGCCAGCAGGGCCAGCTCCAGCAGGCAAAGATGGAGTGCAGGGCTGGGACTGACATCATTTGACTCCAAGTGCTTCAGTAGAACTACAAATTGTACTCATATTTTTAATATTTTTTAGCTGAACTCAACCACACAAGTTAGCTCAAACATGTCTAGGACCTTTAGACTCTTCCAGACTAATCACTCGCCAGACAAAGATGTTTTTATGGAAGTACCAGATGTGGAAAAAATAAATGAGAATTCTAAGAAAAAAATAAATAAATCAGGATTTGCTAAGGACAAAGGTTACTCTTAAAGCAGGTTTGCCTGCCTCAAGCACAATAGATTTCTCCTTTATGGCAGCATTCTGCCAGACAGCTAAAACAACTCAGATAAATGAATATTGTACATATAAGTGACTTGTAAATTAATTGGAACATTTAATAGAATGTGTCAGGACAGAAACTATTCCTCATTATTAATCCCACCATAACACATAAGATTTTTTTTCCATTGAACAAGAGATACAAAATAATACATTGTTCACATATGATTTAAAGTAAATTCTGTGTTTTCAAGAATGCAATTAAAAACAAAAAGAGAGAGAATAAATTAAATATGCCAGCAGACTGATGCATATTTTCTCATTAAACAGTGTCTCACAGTTAAATAAAAATAAAGGTGATTTTCCTTCCTCTATTTGAAAGCTAACAAGTTTAATGACACAATATTTTCCTGCTAATAATCAGTGTGCTGAAAGAAGAGCCAGGATAGCACAGGGCACTGGTAATGAAACAAAACCTTATCTTCAGGTCACCAGTTAAATCCCTGACAAGCTCAAATCATGCCTAACAGACTCCACCAAGTGATACAGCTTCAGTCTCCTTGGGGCTGTGACCCACCCTCCTCCTGGTGCCTCTGCTGTGCTCAGCTGGTGGTCTTGGTCCATCCCCTCAGCCCCAAGCAACCACAAACATGATGGACACAAAGCCAAAAATCAGACCTGAGTGTTCACCACCAGGTCACAGCAGTTGTGGTCTCCACTATCTCAGTGGTCTTTTGTCCCCTTACAAGAAAGCCTGAATTAAAGTTCTATAATGCAAATTCTTGAGTAATTTATCTTTATACTCAAAATCTTTTGAGTCTGAATACAGATTTCTTTTCTGAACAAAATTTTAATACTCGTACAGCAGCTGTGATACTTTTGTTCTACATGTTCCTAAGCTATTTTAACAGGGACTTCTTGCCTTCTCCAAGTTGCACAGCTCACTTTGAAGTTTTGGATTAATCAGTAACTGGAGGAAAAAAAAATTCAAGCCATATTTGTCTTTGTGACAATTTTGAAATATTGCAATTATGTAATCTCACTGCCAGATTTTGTATGTGTCTAGCTGAAAGAAAGGCTAATGAGAAAAAGGATTCTCATCCAAAGTACTGTCAACTTAAAAAATCATCTGGAACTGCAGGAACATCTTAAACCTTTAATAATCTCAGGAGATTAAGTTTTCTGTTAATGAAAATCAGGATTTATCTCCATGAAAACACTTTCTTCGTAGGAGTATGAAGTTGTAAGGTTTTTAATGGACATTGCTGACTTTATAGACCACTGCAGGGATAAACAGGCAAGATACCACAAAACATTCCACATCCATCTGTCTAAGGCTTACCCAGACTGACTTTTTGTCTAAAAAAGCCCTCCAAGCAAACAAACAAAAACTCCAAAGCCCCCCAAATCCCACTCCCATAAGACAGATCATCATCCCACCCCTCTTTGACCTGCCAAATCTCTTCAATACTTGTTTCAAGCTTTGTTCCACCTTCTTTCTTTCCAAAGAGCTTTCTGAGCAAACGCCTCCTCGGAGGCAGCCTGTCAGCTCTGGGGCCATAAATACTGATGCTACACAGGCCTTTGGAACACCATGCCTGGGAGCAAGAGGAGAGGAAGTGGAATAGCCACTGCACTTAAGGTGTGTGTTTGAAAAAAGACAACTGGGACAGGTCATAATTGTACTGCATGAGGATGGCTTGCTGATTTATATGATACTTAGCTCGGGGAAGAAAGAGGAAGAGAAAAATAAGAGGGTGAGATAATGCTGAGCCAAAAAAGCTCATCTATTATCTGGGCATGTACAGCTGTCCTCGATTTTAAAGCATTCCTGTGACATTTAAACTTTTGTGGGGAGGTAAAAAGGTCAACTACTGTAAAATCAGTCTGATATTTGGCTAAAGATGAAAAAATCACTATGAAACCATCACATTTTTAAGGCTAGTAGTACTCTTGACCTCTAAGTGAATTCTTCTTTAACAGTCAGAAAATAAATGTCAGTTTTTTCCTGAGTATAACAAAACATTCACAGTGACTTATATCACTAAGAAGTAAACATCAACTGTCCAACCAGCACCACCAGCATGCCCAAGGCTTTGCAGAATCCAGTACAAACACAAAATCTTGGACATTTCTTGTTTTGAAACTTTACCTAACTGTGGACAGGTGGTTAACTCCCACCCAAAAAAAGTGCTTTACTAGGCCCATGGCTGCCCCCATCCAGCTCCAAGATTCCCATGCTCCAGTAATGCACCTCAAGCCATCTATTCTGAAACCTAACCTAAACACACTTACAGAAAAAGAAAATTATGGTTGTAACTGCAGCTACAGACCCATACTAGATACTTTCGACCACAAAGTAAAACTGAATTCCAGGGCCTTTTCTGGAACCAGAATGTATTTTAACTTTATGAGCTTTTAATCAAAGTTATGAAGAAACACAGTTCTCCAGGCTCTGCTGTCCCAAATTGTAAACCCAACTCCAGACTTAATTCTGGTACTAACCATGTACAGTCTGGACTGTCAGAGATGCACATCCTCAGACTAGCCACAAATACTCCCCACAAATAATTATGGCTCTGTTTCCACAACATGTCTTATCAATATGAAAAGACAAGAATACAACAAAATATTAAACCAGCTCATAGTTTACCTTTTCTTTAAGGTCCTGAGAAGATGGTATTGCCATTATGGTCACCAAAACTTTCATTAGCTGCAAGCTAATTTCTTTGCAGTCTTCCTGGCACACTTCAATCAATGCTTGTACACAATAAAGCAGCTGCTCCATATAAAAGACCTATTTATTAATAAAAGCACATATTTATTATGTTTTCTTAGCAAATACAAGGTTTTCTTTAAAGGAGAGATATGGGAAATGACTAATTAAATCTGAGAACTGTATAATCCCTTACATTGATAACATATTGGTAATTTCATGTTAGCTCTTCTAATTACCTATATTCTACTTTTTACAGAATACAATATAATCTTCCTCCCACACTTTTTGTTTGTGTTTACCTTGTCCTGTTAACAAAATAAATGACCCTGCTCTTAATCACACAATGGTTCCACTGGTGAATGGTGAATAAAAACATCAAAGCATTTTGGAGTGCTTGCTGATAGTACTTTCTCTTTCTGAAGTACAATTTGTTAATTAATAACATATTTGTTACAACTCTTTGAAATATTATTCCATGTTTGACTGTTTTGGATGAACAATGACAGCTAAATACATAAACCAAAAAAACATGAGCCTTTGCTTTTATCTCAGCCAATTTATCTCATTTGATGCCATAGTTCATGTTATCTTGATCCAACTGATACCAGTTCAAGTCAATACTGTTGTCAGTTAGTTTGCCATGATTTCTATGATAAAGTGCATCAGATATCCATGAAGCTGTCAGGGAACAGAAGGGGCCATTGTTACAAATTGACTCCCAAAAAATAAATTGAGTCTAGGAATAGGTTAGCCATAAGTGTTATTAATCTCATGGACATGGTCAATCCTTAGCTAAACAGTGTCTGTGCAGCATTTGCTGGCTAAAATAGAGAGAGACTGTTTTCCAAGAGTAAAGGCTGGAACAATTCTGCCAAACTTTCAGCTGCAGATGGATCTGACTCCTGGAGCCAATGCCAAATGGAAGTGGTAAGCTTAAACCTCACAGCAATTTTGCAGCTATACCTCAGGGAATTGTTATTTGAACAATCAGTTTATAGTGCTTCCACTTATATGAGCTCCTAATCATCACAGGCTTCATGGAGATTAAGGTTAATTCCTGCATCACTGGTACATATTCCATTAGGGAAGAAACCTAATGAGGGAAGAACCTGAAATGTATTTCTTACATTGGCTCAAAAAGACAATTAGGCCAGATTCAGTCTGCACACATGAATAACTGTTTTAAGGGAAGCCTACATCTGACATGAAGTCAGAGTTCCTCAAGGCACAGCACTGGCCCTTTTTTGGTCTTAACAGCAGAGGTCTAACCAACTTCTGGTGGAATGAAAGCCAGGATTTCATTTGTGGGGAAAACTACAGGGATTCCTCTTGTGCATCTCTAACAGATCTATTTCTACATTTGAACATGGGAAGGAAAAAAAATCCTGCAGGTTAAAAAATATCCATTCCGTGTTTAAGAGAATCTCTCATCTCCTTATATAGCAATTAATGAATATTCTTCAAATGCTAAAATAAAAATGGTCTTTGGGCTCAGCTATTACTTAAGGATACACTTGGAAATAAATTTCTAATTGATAAAGCTTTTCCTTCTAGATTTTCACTTAAAGAGAAGTAACCAAGCCCAAAAGTTTACAAAACATGCTCCTAAATATATACATAAAGTACTGGTACCTGCCTTTTAAAATGGAAAATAAGAATGCAAAATAAAAATCAGATAACATTAGAGGGAATCTTGGGAAACCTGACATGCCAATTACAATAGACTATAAAAAATTTTCAGTCATTTTTACAGATGAGGATTGAAATGCATGATCTTGTTTGGATTGTAAACACAAGGAATTTCAAGACATGAGTTAAACTCTGCCTTGGGACCAGCCAGGGTAGTCCCTTGTTAGTACAGAACTTATTAAACAGCTGCTTCTCTGCTTCTCTCCCTGCCTTGCCTCTTCATTTTCTTACCACTATATGAAGTCTTTTACAGCAGCTCTCCCTGAACCTACATCTGCTGAGAGGATGGACTGTTGGCAAGTTTTTGAAAGCAGCAGATTTGCCCAGGAGACCACGACACAGCCCAGAAGAATGGGGAAGCTCCTGTTTTGTCTCAGACACATGTCCACAACTATATCCTGAGACAGGTGTGCAAGGGAGGGATAGGAATGGGAGCATTTAGGGAGAATAAGTGAAAAAGCAGTTTGGTCAAAGCCTGTATCCTGCTGTGTGTTTTGCAGCTTTCCTTACCTCTTCAGATCGCTGACAGACTCCAGCCTGTGACAGTGTGTTGCCAAGCTGGGTCACATGAGGCTGTAAGGTTTCTTTTGGGCTACCTCGAATCACTGCAGCCAGAACCATCACACAGGATGCTCTGGGTGTCTGCCCAAAGGCGGGGGTGATTAATTTCAAAGACACCTTAGGGCTGACAAACGTTCCAATCAATTCTGCTGCTTTCACACTCTGAAAAAAGAACAGGAATAACTTGAGGATTTTCCTGAAAACACAAAGACCATTCAACGTATCATGGCCTTTTTCTTTTTATGATTCTAGCTGTTATTTTAAATACTTCAGCAGTTGCCTTGTAGGCCTTTTCCACTCGCTCAGTAATGATTATATGCATGAAGAAATTTTCTTGACATGTTCAGTAAGCACATAATAAGGCATTGCAAGCAGCCTTCCCCACATCAGATAAACTTCCATGAGAAAGCAGTGCACAGAAACAAAGGTTACAACTTCACTGTAATAAAGTTTCCAGTTTAGAGTAACCAGATGTTGCACATTTAGGGTTTAGCACTTTGTCCCTCAAATGCTGTTTTGAGGCTTGCCCTTAATGCATCACCCCCTGTTTATGAAAAGCTGTAACTATAAAAACCTGAAGGAGGAATTTTTTGTTATTATACTATACCTCGAAGCTGACATTACAGATCCAGTTAAGTGTGGAAGCAATGCCATGGGGGAACTGCCTGCTGCTTTCCATCTTACTTCTTGAACTGAAAGGCTTAAATTACTGTCTATTTCCCGTGACAGTGACACCCTTTGATCCCATTCCTGCCTTGCAGATGTATCAGATGTTGTATTCCACAGAAATACCACCACACCAGGGCTTACTGCCTGATGCCCAATGTTCACAGCCATGTGCATGAAGAAAGAAACAATCAACTGCTGCAGCACTACCTGTGCAACAGGAACCCTTCTTCCAATCCCATGGATTTACTGGTTGGCTCATTTCCCCAAAGATGAAAGCTTGTCTCTCTTTCTCTATCTTTTATAGTCTAATGATTTAGCTATGACTTTTTTTTCACCTAACACTTGAATCATGCTCGTTTTTTTAGTCTCAATAGAATCACACAGTAATGAGTTCTACAGTTTAAATCTGCACTGTTTCTTTTCACAAAGATAGGACTGAAAGGAGCTGTAATATCCTCTGTGTAGATGTGAACTCCATTCCCCTCCATATTTGCCATAGAGAAAGAAAAAGACTCTTAATGCTCTCAAAACTGGACAATACAATTAAAGAGTTCAAAAATATGATTTGATACATTTGTACAGATCAATTAACTCACTTTAATAGGGGAAAAAATTGAAAGGGTCTCATTTGGTATTACTAGGCTGGAGAAAGACATGGACATTTTCCAAGTTGGTGGCTGCTCTGAAATGAAATGCTCTCCTACAGTGACAAACCAGAGGAGGTTATCACAGTACCCTGGGAAGCTGCATCACTAAGAGATGAAAGGCATTCAAAACCAAAAGTTGCTGAATCTTATGTCTGGCACATGGAAAAGTACAATTAAATACTGAAATCATCTCCTAACCAGGAATAAATCTCTTGGAAGCACCTGTGAGAAGATTAGTGGTGGAATTCCAAGGAAGAGACAAATATGGTCAATAAAAGGGAAGGGACAGCTGTATGCTGCTTGAACACATACTTTTGAATTTAGATTTATAGCAATAAGCACTTGATAGGAAATTTGACAGGACAGCAGAGCTAATTGTCCTAATTATTTATGTTTTCTTATAGCCCAGCTGAGAGCAGGAACCTAAAGAAGAGCCTGATTTAGGGTTGGACTCTCTGCATCCAGTAAGCAGAACACATTCTTCCAATTTCCCAAAGCAATAAAATTTGTAACTTTAGAGTAAGTTACGTAGATATATTTTTGTTACACATATGTTCTCCTCCTTGTGTAGAAACAGGAACAGAAGATTTTATCTTAAAATTGTAAAAGCATTTGTTGCAATGCTTCAATTGTAAAAGCAATTGTAAAACCACCTGTCTTTCCTTTGCTAAATTTATCCCATGTCTTCAACTGCATCTGTTTTACTGGTTTGTTGATCAAAGTGTTGAAAGAATCAACTGTTAGTAAAAATGAAACTAATTATTCCTCACAACCCCCCCCACCCCACATTTTCCAAGCATTAAGTCAAGGATTCAAACACTGAATATGGGTATCACATGGAATAAACATACCTCAGTATATGGTTGGATTATGGAGCAGGGGGAGGTAAGTGAAACTAACTTGAAAGGGCATGACCTGCACATTTTTTTACATTGAATTTGTTGCCCCAAGGCTTTTACATTTTAATCCACTGCTTATAATTTTCAGAGAGATTATTATCAATGCTTCATGGGGTTGGCATACAAACGAAACAGTATTTAAATAACTTTACTATTGGTCTTCATACCAGTAATAGAGGAATACATTTATTTTAACAGATTAGTGAAGTATAATGTGCACATGTTTTTAACATCCATATAAACCTGAGCCTGATCCTTCAGTCATGGGCAATTTCCAGTGACCTAAGGTAAAGTCAACCTTCAGAAGACAGACTGAAGACTATAAAGTCTTTATTCAGTGTACAACAGTGACTTTAACAGATCAAACTTACATTTTTAACCACTTCACTTTCTTCATCTGAGCACGCTTGGTACAAAGTTCTCAGCAGCAGCTCCATGTGCTGGGTGATGTGATCCTCTGCATGCAGCAATAATGTGTACAGGAGCTGGGATGCTTTGATTCTTGTGCTTTCAACCCAGTCTGTTATATCATGACAGAGACCTGGGAGAATTTTGGAGAGGTTTCTTGACACAAGTTCCCGACAACCCAGTCCTGGTCGAGTCTCTAGAAGAAACAAAAACAACCCAAGAAGAAATATCAAAGGAAAAGCCAATGCATAACAATCTCAGAAAAGTTTAAAAACTGCAAGGTAAGAGCTCTGGGTGTCTGCTTCAGCATAGAAGAAAATATTCCAAATGCTGCTGAGGAATTTACCTGTGCAAGTTGCATTTCTTTAATATATATTGCAGAATTAAAACTTCACACAGCTCTTTGGATATTTACGTATTTATTACTGGATGGTGATTTAGATTTCATGTTTGAAAATGTTTACAGAAGGAGAAGAGAAAGAGAATTGAAATGAATGTGTGTCTTTACCCACTTCGGCAAACACAGCTTAATAATTCCCTTTTAATTTTAATAGCAACACAAATCCCATGAAAAATAAACTGAAACACACACAGATAAACAGAAAAAAGACTTTTGCATGCAAATGCTGAATGCAATATAACTTGGAGGAGGAAAGAAAGCAGAAGGCACAAACGTTCCAGAAGACATGAGCTGCAGTAAAACAGACGATGTCAATTGTGCCCTCTAAAGGAAAAGGTTGAAAGTGTATCTGGCAAACTGAAGGCAGAAAGGGCACAGAACTATGGCTTGGGCAGATGCTGTGTAATAGATCAGGCCAACAAATTGATAATGTTTTAAAAATCATAGCTATTATATAATCTCCTTTCTAAGGCTTTTCCAGGAAAAACAGCTCACTGAAGTGCCTCTTCAATGTTTCAAAAATTGAAAAATACATTTAAAATGATGATACAGGAGTTGGGGGGATATATTTTTTTTCTTAAAACTGAATTTAATTTGCAATGACTTTGTGGAAAGTGAGTTTCTGTGGTTATCTTTTGATTTCAAACAGAACCCAAAAGTGTTACAAATATATATTCCCTGCCTCAACAAAGGATGCAGATTTCTGGAGAACTAAAACTTACCTTTTCCAACAAATGCCTATTGTACGGTCTTGGTAATCATCAAATTTACCTGTTAATTAGTTTATAAATCACTGAGATTCAGAAGAGCAACTTGACCAATATCAAGCATCTAACAAACATCCTGTTCTGTACTTTACAGATAAAGCTGTGACAGCCCTTTCCAAAAAACAGCAATAAACTTTTTCAGTGATTTTTTTTCCTACAGTCTATTTTCTTTTCTTAACACTGTATATGTTTATAGAAACAAAATCTGAAAAGCTGTTCTTTGAGAAGCACGATTTCATAATTGCCACTCACAATGTTGACATGCTGTTTTAAGAGACATCATTCATTATGAGGTGTCAAAATACACTGAATGTGTGAGTGCATTTTTTATTTCTGATACAGAGTTCTCCTGTAAATGCTCAGGAAGAAAATGACTGAGCTGTCTCAGGTTATTTTCCTGCACTGGCCACTGTAACTACAAATGCTGAAAGGAAAACTGACCAAAGTAAATGGTCTGAGGATACAAAAGGCTTAGAAATACCTATGAAATACCTAACTAGGGAAAAAAATAAAATTCAAGCATCAGGACATGAATTGCTGCTCCTTTTGTCAATGGAGGAAACATTCTGGATTATGAAAGCTGACAATGAGTAGCAAAAGGTCAAACACAGAAATCAACTTGAGACAGCAAATGCAGACTGGCATCCTATTCGACCCGAGGCAGAATTTTGTTTGAAGAATTTGGACCATTCTTTATCAGCAATTCTTTCATTTCAGATGTTCAAATGCAGGCATTTATCCCTGTAGCTACTCCTGTCAAAGACTTCCCTGCTGTAAACTGTCTGCACCTGTATCCTGAGGCAATGAGTGCTGGGGCTCAGTGCAAGCTGTGCAGTTGCCTGGATGACACCAGGTCTCCCTCTGGTCCCCCTCTGACCTGCAGGATCTGTCACTGGGAGATCAAAGCAGGGGCTCCTATGGCAGGTCCATTAGTCTGACAGCTGGACAAAGATACTTAAGTGAAATGTCCTACAGACTCACAGTTGGAAAAAAATATACCAGTACACTGAAGTCACAAGAAATGGCAACAAAGTACTAAAATACATCATTATCATATTAAAAAAAACAAACAACACAAGCCCCCTTCCCCAAAAAAAACAAACCAAGCAAATGTTTGTGGAGAGCAAACAGAAAGGACACATATAATAACAATCATCCATACAGTCTGTGGTAGGACACCATGTAAGGTATATTAGTGTCTCTGATAAAGTTTTGTATCTGTAGGATTAAGCAACCAATCATCCTTTCCTCTGATTTTTCTTCTATTTGTCACACCAAGCCTGACTATTAATAAGACATACAACTTGGAAGTAAAGATAAACAGAAAGAAATGATACCTAAAAGTCACCATTAACTTGGGACTCAAGTCCAAATATATCAGGTCATTTCTTTAAAATATTCTTTAGTCACATATGCATATATATATAAATACACACATATATGTCACATTCAAGCCTTAACTGCATCATTCTATCAAGAAAAATGCATGAAAATTCAATTTAATGTGGGTCTGGAATGTTGCCCAAACTCATAAAGCATATTTATTGTGCTAAGAAGATTATTTAGGAGATCACATATCATTTAATTATGAAGTAATTGGTAGATGTCACTTTCTAAAAAGCCCTACCAAAACAGCTTACACACACAAACCTCAACACACACCTCGACAAAACTGACCAAGGTAACCCCATCAGCTGTACAAATGGTAATCACTGTTCCAAGGACAATGAAATTAAACCTTTTATGACCTTCACTTCATCACGGTCACTGCAAAATAAGTGACTGGAGCTTAGAGACTCAACTTCATCAGTTTATGTCTGTTAAAAGATTCTCTGACTGCCAGGAGAAGAAATATGTTTCTGCCTTGACTAGTGGAAGTAAAAGCGCTCTTTAGCATTTCCAAACCCCCGAGGTAAAATTATATACAAAATAAGGAGGAAAGAAAAAAGATTGGGAAGGATGACAGATCAACTTGCCTGCCTTCAAAGCTAAACAGTTCTGTCAAACCAGTCACCATTTGAAGCGCTTCCCCTTTCATTCAAGCATTACTGAGTAAAACAACTTTAAAGAAAAAAAAAGAAGTGTAATTTCAAAGAAGAAAGAACTCCGGAACCCACTGTCATGGAAAGGATTTTGCTGCTGGGTATTCTGTGATGTGATTGTCATGTAGGCACAAGTCAAGCATGAACCTGCTCTTTTCACACCAAAAGAGTTTTTGTTCAGTTAAATATGAGTATAGAAATCAATAAATGAGCCAGTTAAACTCTCTCTTCCCCCAACTCCCATATGCATATTTTTAAACGTTAACTTTGTGAACCCAAGACAGGAAACAAGCTTCAAGTTACTGCAAACACGTTTGAAAGTCACCTATAAATCATATGATACTAAAAAGTAAACTATTCTGCATATCTTGGGGGTTTTGTGTATAATAAAGGAAATTACTCTGTTCCCACATTCTTCACATACACTGGCAGATTTTAGGTAGCATCCCAGTGTCTCACAGAGAAGTCTGAAATAATTTCATTGCAAATTTTTCTTCCACACCAATTATGTGGATCATTAATGCTGTGACCTGCACTCATTATTCAAGGACTTAGCTCATGGGTTCTTTCCTGCTGCCTTCCTTGCCTGTCATTTCTGTGCCCACTGTGCACCTGGCTGCTGGTTGATGTAGGACTTGCTGCTGCTTCTGCACCACTGCTTTACCTTTTTTTCAGCATAGGCAGCCTCATTTACTTTCTCCAAAATGAATTTTTGGATTAACAAAATAAAAAGAGAATGAGGTTACTGAACAATCACTTTTAAAAATTTAAATATAATAGAAATAATTTAAATAATTTTATATATATTTTATACTTGCTATCTCTCTGCATTAATATTACATATTGTAATGAATATTACACATCCTGCTCTGCTGTCAGTACTGCACTGCAGCTCTTGGAGATTATTCACCAAGCAAAAACCACTTTCAGCACAACATTTACCTCCTTTGGGATAATGAGATGGTGAAACACTAAAATCCATCTTATCCTTCAAATCTTCTTCATTCTCTTTCTCCCACTGCAAGCCTATCTTTTCCCAGTAGGTCCAAGCCAGTTTCCTAGATACAAAATAAGAGTTTTATACCACCATGCCCCCAGATAAAAACACTTTAAAATGAGACTTCTGGGAAAGCTGACTACTTGAATTCAGCTGGAAGGATGGGAAGCATTCCTGCCATTTAACCTAGGCACATTGAGATAAGAGTTTATACTTCTTTTGCACTCAGTGGACAGAGGTCTCTTCTCCCAAGGGATAATTCTGTCTCTGTCCACCCCTGTCTTTGTCTCTCACATTTAATTGAATGTAGCATAAAAGGACAGTATAACAAAAGTTACTGAAGATAATGCTAACATTTTCAGTCTAAGAAAAAACTAACTAACAGAAGTGAGGGTTCTGTCCTCCAAGCAAGACATCTGTGAACTTAGGTTCACTTCTTTGACATCTACTTAAGGGGGGGAAATAAAAAGACAAAATGTTCCACTTACGTATTTTCAGGAATTTCATCAGTAAAGCTGCCAAGTAACAGAGGGATCAGCTTGTGAAAATATGAGTATCTGTCTCGTAGGTGCAACAACCATTCTCCAATGATGGTTGTTACAGCGTGCCGTACCTACAGGGAGACAAAAAAACTATTTTAAAGGTGTCAGGAAAATAACAGAAAAGTACTAAAACCAATATTTGCTTTCTGTATATGAGATGTGGTAAAGAACATCAATAGTCTCAGAAGAAATTACAAGAACCCAGCATTTCCTCACTGGCAGGAAGCATCTTAAGGAACACACAAGGAATCACACTTTCATTTTTCACTCTGGCTTAGTCAGTCTTAGACTGTTTGCTGCACAAAAGCACAGCTCTGAGAGGAAGACAAGATACAGACCTAACTCAGAAAACTAAATTCTCATGCTAATTCCTTCCTGAGAATGTAAGAAATGTACATTTCTCTGGAATTCATAGATTTCCAAGCACATCTCCAGGGGAAATTTTCTCTGTTCACTACAAAGGAAAGATTAATTTTAAAATTACTACTTCAGTTACATCTTATAAAGGGACCCATATAATTTTTGTTAAGCATCTGAAAAGGCCAGAGAATGTAAGCCCAGAGAGATGTGACAGAGAATTTAAGACAGAATTGAAGAACAAAACCAAACAAAACAACAAAAAGGCGTCTACAATCCTCAACACCCTGCTGAACCAGACAGCAGTCACCAGCTCTGGTTTGGATAGATTACAACTGATACAGCCTGGGTGGGACATGGTCCAGGTTTCAGCTGGGACAGAGTTCCTCTTAGCAGCTGGTATGGTGCTATTTTTTGGATTTAGTGTGAGAACAATGCTGTTAACACACCAGTGTTTACTTGTTGCTAAGCAGAGTTTACCCTAAGTCAAGGACTTTGGGTGTCTCAAGCTCTGAGGAGCTGCACAAACAGCTGAGGGAGCAATGCCAGGATAGGTGACAGGAGCTGAGAGTGAGCAAGGGGCTGTGTGGTCCTTAATTTCCACCTGGGTTTAAACCATGACAGACATATTTACAGATCTCAGCTGAATGCAAGGCAGCTGAAAAACGGGGAAGCAGGGAGAGAAACACCAAGAAACCCATCCCATGGGGATGGGGTTTAAACAGATTTAAAATAAATGACAAGAAAATAAGGAAGAAAAGCACACCTTGGGAATCTCATCAAATAATCTCTGGGCCAGATGAGACAGGACATCATCCACAGACTTTCCATTCCCAAACTGTATCACTGCTCCAGTAGCCTGAATCACATCAACACGAACTCTGTAGTGTTGGTGGGTAATTGTCTGCATTAGGGGTTTTATCAGAGACTCTGACTGCATATGGAAGTGCTCTGTTAGGGCAGAAACACAAACATCAGCCATGTGAGTTCCCATAGCGGGCAGGATCCCTGTCCATGGTAGAGGGTTGGAACTAGATCATCTTTAAGGTCCCTTCAAACCCAAACCACTCTGATTCTATGTAGCATGGATGTATCCATGACACCCAACAGCTGTTGGGGCCAGCAGTACAAGATGATTCTGGATGGACTAATGCATTTGGGGGGGGCTTAATGCTGTTCCGTAATTCTATTTCTTTCTCTATGTGAGTGACAGATCGGGAGCAACATGATTTCTGTACCACCATGAACAGCAGCCTGACTAATGTTGTGTTTATATAGCAGGCAGCCTTAACTTTATACAGTATCAGAGCTGAACACCGCCCACCACATACCCTCCCCTAGTCCCTCCTCCTGCTACTACCCCCGCTAACAGCTCAGCCTACACTCCTGGCATGGGTCTTCTCCAACAGATCCTCCAAACCCTCCAAAGCACACCTGTGAGGGTGTGTGCGACCTCTCATCTCCCTCCTGCCTGCATTCCTGTTCCCTCCTAGTGCCCCTTCCTCAGCCGCCATCGCATCACCCCAGCGCGGCCCTTCCCTCAGCCCCACCTGGCATGGCCCTGGCGCAGGCCTCGGCACACCTGCAACTCTCCCGCCTGACCTCGGCATAGTGGTCGAGGAGGGTGGCCTGGAGGACGCGGGCGATGTCGCCGAGGTAGGGGGCCATGGAGGCGCCGCAGCGCTGCAGCAGGAGGCTCAGCAGCTGCACCAGGCCGAGCCGCAGCTCCTCGCTGGGCTCCGCGCCCTGCGGCGGGCAGAGCCGCTGGGCCAGGGCCGGCAGGAGCACGGGCAGCGCCTCGCAGGGCCGCTCGCCGTGGCTGAGCCCGTGGCGGAGCAGCTGCAGGGCGAGCTCCCGGCACCGCTCCGCCGCGTCCCCCGCCAGGCAGCGCGA
>VZSE01006238.1:196596-312045 GCA_013398275.1 Promerops cafer
CGCGCCCCGGGCGCCTCGGCAGAGCGCGGGGCGGCAGGCGGGGCCCGGGGCCGAGCCGGTACCGGCAGGACGGATCCGCTGTTGTGTCATGCGGGGAACGAGCGGTGCGAACCTGGCAGAGCCCGCGGGTGCTGCCAGGGCTGAGGGGAACGGGAAGGCGACAGCGCCGGGGGCTCCGTGCCCGGCCACTTTCACATGTGCCACTTCCCCCGCTGTTTCTTCTCTGGAGGGATCGAACAGCACGGGCAGGAACTCGTCAGTTTCTGTAACAGCGTTTCATACTTTTTAGTGTTTATTTGTATTGGCTAATGTGTATATACATTGTGTTTATGTTATACTTTACCCTACCTCATGTTTTGTGTTCTCCTCTGGTGACTGCAAGGAAAAGATATCAAACCAAAAGGATTCTCAGGGTCCTTTTCTTGAGTGATCACACCGAATCTAAAGTGCAATAAAGTACAGAACTAATTCAAATGATTCTTTTAAAATAGCGCTGTGATTACCAGCAGAGTTTATTCTCTTGTTGTGCTTCTCCTAGCTTGACTGTGATCTTTTGGAGTCCTGTCTCACCCTTTATTCTATGGGAACCATGAAGGTGACTTTTGTGGCAACAGGAGGAATACAAGCGTGCATCGGGGTGTTCCTGACAGCACGTGCTGGCCCATGGCTGAATGCCAGCTGTGCCCACACGCCTCATGGCCTTGCACAGAGGTGCTGCTGGGTGTGATGGCTTTGCTGTAAGCACCCAGGGGCAGAGCTGGTGAGCTGCCCTTCCCTGCCCTTCCCGAGCTGTGGGTGCTCAGCAGGGCTGGCAGCTCCCGTGCCACGGACAGCGCTGTGCCCGCCGTGCACCTGCCTTGGCTCAGCAGCCGATCCTGCACGGCCAGCTCATCACCCATGATGGTCAGGACATGTTTCACGGCCAGCTTGTCCTCTGTGCCCAAGCCACCCTTCCTGGCTGGGCCAGGTGTGCTGTCCTTCATGGCCATGCCCACCCTTCATGGTCTGGCCACTTCACACATCCGGACTGTCCGTCGTGGCCAGGCCTGTTCTTCATGGCCAGACCATTGTCCACTGTGGCCAGGCTCGTCTTCCTTCGCTAGCCTGTCCTCCGGCTGGCGGTGTGGAGCAGCCACGCCAGGTCCTGCCATCCCCTGTGGGTCCGGAGCGGGTCCGTGCCGTGCGGTTAGAAGCGGAGGGGTCCGTGCCGCCCGGAGCGGATCGGAGCGCAGGGTCCGTGCGGGTCGGTGCGGAGCGGCTCGGAGCGGAGGGGTCGGTGCCGCTCGGTTCGGAGCGGAGGGGTCCGTGCCTCCCGGGTCGGAGCGGAGGGGTCGGTGCCGCTCGGTTCGGAGCGGAGGGGTCCGTGCCGCCTCTCGGCGGAGGCGGCGGTGGAGGCCGCGCCCGCCGGTGAGTGACGGCGGCGGCACTTCCTGCGGGCGAGCGGCGGCGGAGCCGGAGCCTTTGTGCGGGAGCGGGAGGAGGGTCCCCGCGGCGCCCCGCGGCCCCGGNCTGCCGCGGAGACCGCCCGGCCGGGCCCGGGGCACTTCCCCGGCGCTCGCAGCCTCCCGGGGCCTGCCCCGCACAGCCCCGCACAGCCCCGGCCGCCCCCGGCATCCACAGAGCCGGGCAGAGAGGCCGGGGCCGGGGTAAAGCTGCCCTGGCGTTCTGGGCTCGTAACGGAGCGGTCGTAACCTCGCCGGGGGAAATAAAGAGGGTTTGGGGCTGTTCTCCCCGCAGGTCATCAAACTTCCCTTTGGGGAACTCACTTCCCTTCGCGGGGCTCTGCCCGCTCCTCCCCAGCTTCCCCGGGGCTGCGAAGGGTCGCTGGCTGGGAAAGGGAGAGATGCTAAAATTGCCCAAATATCTGTAGCAAAAAGCTGGGTTTCTGGTGTCACGAGCGAGTCCCCGTGGGGAGTGAGAAGCAAGGCTTTATGCCGTCATTTAAGAGTGTCTTTTAAACTCCTTGCCTCATAGGGTTAATTTCACCGGTTTGTTGGTTTTTTTCCGAAGATTAATCACTACCTAGGAGTTAAAATCCTCTTTGTGTACTTGGTGGGATGTTAATGATACAAAGATGACACAGTTCAGCATTTCCATGTACGGCCCCAGAACATTAAAACGTTCAAATTCAATAGGTCCTCAATAGGCAGCAGGCAATATTAAAATGTCTTTGCTCTTCAGATCTCTCTGACAAAGGATTTGGGAACTGCCTCATCTCTTTCTTGCACCATTTTCTTACCTAGGTTGTGTTTTCTGTTTACAAGCCTGAAGATGGCTGCTGCTGCTTCCTGCAATGTGGAAGAAGATGAGAGCCTGAAGGGATGTGAACTCTATGTTCAGAAACACAACATCCAACAGATTTTAAAAGAATGCATTGTAAACCTCTGTATAGCAAAGCCAGACCGACCCATGAAGTTCCTCAGAGAACACTTTGAAAAATTAGAAAAGGTCAGTGATTTTCAGGTGACTTTACGTTTTCCTTTTTTAAAATGAAAAAGATTGTTTAAAGATTTCAAATGTTTTGGTACATTTTTTTTTTCTTTCAGATTTTAAATGATCACACAACTGTGAAAATGTAAACTGTTAAAAGAAAAAAGCCCCAACCCTTCATTTGTGGATGTCTACTATAACATTGGCCATAGTTTAGAACTTTTTGTGCATGACACCAAGATTATAATATCTCATCAAACTGCACTTGTTAAAACTGACCCAAATTGCTTGTGAGGCATGGTATCCTGAACTTTCATCTCTTGGAAGAGCCTGCTTGTGGGTGCAAAAGATGTTGTTTATTCCAGTGTCAGGTGGTGGGGTTTTCCCTTCCCCTGAAACTGGCCAAAATCAGGAAACCAGCAAAAAGCATTGAACAGTTTGCTGTTTAATTTCACTGCTCTCTCCTGTCTGCAGTGCCTCTCCCACGATCCTCTGACAGGGGATGCATTAAGAGTGACCTCACTTACTGTGACTGTCTCCAAAAGCAGTGCAGAGAGGGGGAAACATTTTAAAACATTCCCAGACAAATTCTTTCTAAAGCCTACGGGTGTCTTTGCAGGAAGATCACGTTGTGTGAGCAAGTGTTGTTGTAGGCTTGAGAGAGAAGGTTTAGTAGTTTCTTCCTTCAAGAGTGAATAATACTTAAGGCTGATATATCACCAGTGATGTAAAACATTTAATACATCTCACCCTCTGCTTTTCAGATACATTTTTCTATAGGTAGGTATATGCCAAATTTGTGTCATTTTAAAAAAACGCAAACATTGCATTTTGGTGGCAGCCTGGGACATCAGACAGGGGTGGAAAGTACAAGATGATTTTTAATTGTGTTTGATTGCTATGAAAAAGAAACAGTCTCTTAATTCTGTGTATTCTAAACTTCTGACAGCCAAGACCCATTTTGAGAGAATCAAACTTGTTGAATTTCCTTTACTGTGTTGTGAATTATTATCTGTCCTGACATGTGGAATTTTAGACTTCTTGAAAAGGAGGATAAACACCATTCTTGAAAAAAAACCCCATTAGAATATGCTGTGGTATTATGGAATATGCTCCATTGCTAGAGGGATTTCTTGAGGAGTTGTACTGGGGGAGTTTGGCTTTGTTGATGTTAACACAGCACACAGACCTGAGACAGGAGGGCAGCTCCTGCCCTTGAGAAATGACATCTTCTTTCATGTGATCTCCTGTTATTTCCCAAAGAACAGCAGATACCAGAGTTCTGTAGGACATCAATCAGGGTGCCAGCACAGGAGCTGATGGATATCACTTGTCTCAAAATGGAAGATGATTTAGAAACATCAAGGCATCAACTGCAGGGAATATTGTGCTTGCTGTGGGAGGACACAATCTTGGCAGAGCCTCTCTAGAGCAGCCTGGGGGCAGAGCCTGCTGAGCCTGGAGGCTTTAGGCTCCTTCTGGAGGTTTCCAGCACTGTAATTTTTGTTCCTACAGCAGTCTGACTCCCTTGCTGCCCAAAGATCTCCGAGGACTTCCTTGGGATGAATTGCACTGTGAAGGATTTTCTGCTGTAGAATGATATTTTGACTTAGTTCGTTGCGTGAGAACAGTTGAAGGAAGACTTCTAAAGATAGAGAAGTCTTTCAATAAGTTTTGTCCTGTTTTTATACACTTGTCATATACAGGTAGTTCAAAGAATCCTAATGGAATTGTGAATTTAGCAATCGTTGATTGGATTTTTGTAAATGTGCAATACTGACACGGCACATTCGCTATTAGCTCCTTTAATTTGGTCCTGTGTAGGGAGAGGAGTGAAAATCTTTGGGTTTAATATTGATTTTCTAAACAAAGTAATGCATTTTTCCACCTGAGTGTGGTATTTTGAGGTTATTTTCCAAACTCATTAAGATAAACAACACGTTCCACTGAAGAGAGCAGTAGAAGAACAGTTTATCTGTCAAAAACACATGTGGGAAGTTTAGAGATGAAGTGTAGGATATTTTTCAAGTGGCTAAAAAATGAGCTTGTGGAAAACAAGTAGAGCTTGATTCACATCAATGTACTGGAGCTACCTCAGAAGTGAATTTAAAAAAAAGAAGAATGTGTTTAATTTTGCTAATTCTTAACTCCATCTCATAAAATCAACTCATACAAGCAAGATTTATTATGATATGCAAGATCAGAGCGGATCATAAATGCTTTTCACCTTCTGATGACATCAGAGTTGGGTCCACTGCCTTCAGTGTGCTGCTGAATGAAAATGGGTCAGGGCCTAACCCCTGACCCCACCACAGTCACTGGCCCCAAGTATCATTCTTAGGTCTAACACGTCAGGAGCAGGTTTGTTTTGGCAGGAATTGGTTCGAGCAGCTGAGAGCAGGGCCAGGGAATGAGGTAATGCTCCAGGGGTGTGGACTGCCCTGGGCTGGTGTTCAGCTCCCTGGCTGGGCCACTCTTTATTCATGGACATGGCCTGAGAGGGCTGTAAAGGGAGAACATGAATAAATACTTCTGAAAAAAGTACTAGAGACTGAGGTTTGATGTTTGATGTTTGATTCTGAAGGAGTGCCAGTGTTAGAAAGAACACTCCTCCCAATGCCTTTCTAAATGCAGCTTGTTTGTATCAAGTACAATATCAAAAACCATCACTCTGAAAATAATTGTGGGGAAACTTTAATACACATTTTTTAATACTGGCAGGACCTGCTTAAGCTGCCAGTAATTGCTGGGAATCAGCCTAAGTTTCTGTATTCTGAAGTTTGCAAGTCACTTTTATATGCTGTGACCTATGGACTTCAAGAGGACATCCACTCTGATCACATTAACAGTTACTTTGTAAAAATCTGTAACATGCCCTTGAGCACAGAAAATAGTTGAAAACAGTTTAGATACTTTAGATTTTAAAACCTGTGATATTTCCTTTGAACAATTTATTTTACATTTCCCTCTGTCTGTGTAGATCTTGGTGGATGGAGTGAGGAAAATCTTTCCCTTAGGGATTGTAATTGGGTTTTTTTGGAGTGAGGGAATAGATGTTAGCTGAGAAATGGTGTCGTTATTTTAATAGCTGTAATTAAGCCCTGTTTACTTGAGGACTAAAGGAGGCATAGCAGTAAAAAACAGGGAACCCATATTTTATCTCTGGTTCTTACTTAATGTGAAAAAGTTAATTACTGAGAAATTACGGGCAATGCTTTGTATTTTTAGCCATACCGAGACTGCAAAAATTTCATAGTGTCAGGCTGTTTAGTGCCACGATTAGATGATCAAAGGTGGAGTTGTCTTGCCGGGCTAAGCTCAACTGTTCCGCAGCAAAGAATTAGAATAAAGAATAAAACTGATGAAGAAAATGGCACAAAAGAAGAGGGAGCAGCAGGAAACTGCGGGACGTGTTTAAAATGGCTTTGCTGAAGCCAGGGTATTTCAGAGCGGGGCTGTGCTGGCTGAGCCGGGCTTTGGTGGCACCTTCTGGACCTGAGCTCTCTCCAGGCCCCTTCTGTTGCCCTCAGCACGCGCAGGAGACACTGCTTTGCGCCAATGAAATTGTTTTTTGGATCGGGGCTGATGCCCGCCTTCGGGTACGGCCGGAGAGCGAATCTCGGGGGAGCAACTGCACGCGGCCGCGCGTGCGCCGGCTCTGCCGGGCCCGGGCGTCGGGGAGAAAAGAGCGATAAACCACAAATGCGCCAAATGCTCTTTATTTACTCACCCTAGAGAGTTTCAGAACCACAGCTACTCGAGCATCAAAATTTGAGCACCAGGCTCCTCTTCTGCGACAGTATTGTCTCCCAGTATTTGTATTTTATCGCGGAGAGGAGTCCTTCAGTCAATGATTTCTGCCAGTACCTGTCTAAACTGATGAAATTAATTCTTAAAAGTATGGGTTATTATTATGCAAATTATGACTCACTGCTTTCAGAGAAGCTGGGGAGAGGTTACGGATTTGAAGCAAAATCACACAGAGAAAAAAACTATAGAAAAAATGCATTAATGAAGCAGTTTTATATAGCCTAATAACAGTATTGTTCAAAGCTTGCAAAGCAGCTGGGTGGTATCTCCTTGGTGGTCAGAAATGTTGGTGAAGCATGCAGGAACATACCTGAGATGCTGATAGAAGCACAACAGTGGGAGCACCAGGTGCCCTGGCTGTGTGACTGCACTTCTGAGCAGGCTTGGGCAGCCTCTGCTCCTGCCTCTCCTCTGATACCAGTACTGAGAAGAGCTGGATGAAAAGCAGCTCAGGTGGGACCTCTGTGATTGCCAGAGTCAGCCCCAGGCAGTGTTGTGAGAGGTGACAGTTTTCTTGGAAGAGGTAAAGGAAAATGAGGTGAATTTTTAAAGCCCCCCCCAGGCAACTTTCCTACATGCAGGGAAGGGTGGAAGATGAAGGGAATAAGAGCAGAAAGAGAAAAAAAAACTTTTTCTTTAAGAAATAAAATTAGTTATAAGCAAACCCATGCTCTTACAGTCTTGTGTGGAACATTATTAGAGCTGAGCTCCCTGTTTACTTTGTGTTGTCCACAAGTGTGAGTAGCTTTCCCAGTCTCAAAGCCAAAACCTAACAAAAACAGAGTGCAGTGATGGAACACGGAGGGAATTCTGCCTGGAACACGCCTTTGTTTCACATCTCAAGCTCCCCTGTTTTACATTCATCAGGTTACTTAATCCACTTCTATGTAGGCTTGTCTCTTCTTACACAAGCTATGTGTGCATACATTGTTATTGGGCTGGATTTAAAGAATCAGAAGTGTTGGCTATGATTCTCTTTGATTATATAAGCTTTTAAGTATCAAAAATAGGGTCTGTGTTTCGTAACATAACCTCTCACTTTGCTGTGAGGCGTATGTAAGAAAGCAGGGAAGAGGTGCTGATGGGTTGAGATGCTGGAGACACTGGTGGGGGGAAGACAAGAAGTGTGAACAAGTTGCAGGAGGTAAAACAATGGCAGTAAAGGGTCTGAGGAAGGTCAGTGATGCAGCTGGAGTGTCATCAGAGTAGGTGGATTTTTGCCTAGACTGGAAATTGGGAATGAGATGAGATGCAGAGAGGCCACGGAGGATGAAGAAATAGTAATCAAAGTGGAGGATAACTCTGGAGGGGGTCAATGCCTTGGTAGGATAGTAGGGAGTGCATGTTAAAGGTATTTCTTAGAATTGCTGTAGAAGAAAAGGTAGCATGTGCCAGGGGGAAGGCAGTGGAACAATAATTGGGATTGTGTGAATAACAGGGCTGAATTGATCATAAAGATTGTCTGTCCTGGCAAAGATAAGACTGGAAAGAACATTAAGATCTCCCAGATTTTTCCTGCTTTTAATGATGGCATCAGTCAGTCCCATGCTTCCAGCAAAGTGAAGTGCTTTGCCTTTGGCCTTTTTTGGTTGCTATAAATCATCAGCCCCAAGGAGTGGTGAGGGGTGTTGGAAACCCTCCTGGACTGAGAGCAGCTCATCTGGGTCAATTCCAGTGCAAAGAGAGATTAGTTACCTGTGCATGAACCTTCCTGCACATTTTCTGTGAATAATCCTGCTCTGTCAGTCAGAAAGGTTTATGAATGTGCTTGAGGGGAAAAATAAATAATTTAGAGTGTACTTGGGGGTATTGTTTTTGAATGCAATGTATACATTGTAGGAAGCAGAGCACAGGTACTGAGCTTTGATATCAAATATCTGACTTGCTTTTAAAAGTCTTCTTGGGATGTTGTTGTAAGGCTGCACAGTGATTTGGAGCCTCCTTAGGTGCTTTCCTTCCTTCAGCTCATCTGAGTTTTCAGGTAGTGACAAAGCCTGAAAGGAGAGACTGGGAGAGGAAGTGAATTTCTGTTTAGAAATGCTTCAGCTGATAGGGAAGAAAGCTTCTGGGTCAGGAAGTGTGTGTGCTCTTAAGCAGTGGTCTGAAAGAAAAGGTAAACCTAAAACCTATCTCAGCATTGTGGCTGCTTCACTTGCAGTGCTTAAACTCATTAAAAATTCATGGCAGTATTATCTGGGGGAGATGCTGAGGTGCTGATTCCTGTGGTTTATATCTCAGCCTCTTGTAGGTGAAAGTGGACATTCAGAAGATAAATTGGTTACTGCAAGTGTATTTATTGGTTCCTCTTTCAATCTGAGGCAATGATCAAAGGCAGTTACACTGCCTTGCAGTTGTGTCTTCCATGCATTTTCTCATTTGAAGGTGGACATAATTGAGCAATATGATTATGAATTATCAGTGCCATCCAAAGAGAGAGAGAGAGAGAGAGAGAGATCACTTGTTGTCATGACAACAAAAGATGATGAGGTGTTTACTTGAAACTGAGTTCTGCACAAGGATTCACATCAAGCCGCATCTGAAGATCGGTGTTTGAAGAACTCTTCTTGAGACAGTTCATTCCTCCTTTCAAACATTTGCTGCATTTGTGCAGTTTTACCCCAGGATATGTGGAAGACGTCTCCCTGAAAGCTCAGCCCAGGACAGAGTGAATGCTTTTATTTCCAAAAGGCACGCTCTAGCTCAGGAATGGGGATCCTTCCCAGACCACAAATAGCGGAGTATGGAAAAGCCAGCCGGTCAACTGCCTGCTGTTCATGTAAAAGGAGTTTGTAGTGAAGAGACTTCCTTTTAAAATGAATCACACCGTAACTCACTTTTATAATCCTTTAAAATCTTTTTGGCTTCTGGAAGTATTTGAGTTTAAGAGCATGCTTTGTAGTATTAATTTTATCTCACTGAGCTTCCTTATGTATATAAATCTGTGCTGGGGCGGGGGAGATATTATTTATTAATTCCTTGGAAGTGGCTTTTATGCAATGTGTACTGAAGAGAGAAGAGTGCATTTTATATTCAAATGTGGCAAACTACTACTCTTCTCTCTGAGTAAATATGCTGTATATAAAAAGAACTGTGTAAGTGCTGCACACCATTAGTTACCTGACTGCCCTCTTGTTGTACTTGCCTTTTAGTTAAATTTTATTTAAAATTATTGTGTGCTATTCTTCAGAAAGGTCTTTACTACCTTTCAGTTAAGCCCATGAAGAAGGTGCATTTGGTTGTGTTCATTTAATATAATCAGAGTCCCCTAACACTATCAGAGATAGGCAGTCAGTAATGTTATTTGAAATTCTTCAGTCATAGCTTTAGTTTTTAAACATTAGATATAATTGTAATATATAGCACACATTTGTATTTGAAATATTTTGCTTGATTGTAGTATAGGAATCTTGAGACAGAGAGAAGTAAGGAAGAAGTTGATGAGAATGCTGAAATAGGATTTGCAGTTCTTACACTGTAGGAAAATCTAGCTGAGTAATTTTTTACATATCTAGTGCTGCTATTTGAATGTGAAATTAAGAAGTTTCAGTAAGGATTTAATACATCTGAAATTCTGTTTTTTTGGTTACAGCATTGAGGTCAACTGTATTGTGGCCTGGGAGTTTTGGGGTTATAAGCCAAATTTAAACTCCAACTGATCTCAGAAAGAACTTGGCACTTTTTGAGGCAGGTCAAGATCTTGAAAAGTCAGATCTTTAGCCAGCCCTCTACATTTTATCTCTGAGCTTGTCCCTTAAATATTTCAGTAATGCCTTCTTCAAAACAAGAACGTGTGACTTTTTACTTTGAGTCATGCAGCGTGGGAAATACTGTTCAGTTATTTATTTCAGGTAGCAATAGTGCATCAAAGACTGGTGTCAGAGGTTAATGAGAAGGACAGTGTCAGTGATGGTGCAGGAATTAACTGGAATCAGACCAGAAAAGACAGGTGGCATGACTGGATTTGATGTAAACATCAATGGCAAAACATATATTAATCATCCATTTTTTCTTGCAAGCTTGAAAGTTGTGAGCTTGTGCCAGTTTTCTGTACTGCCCTTTTCTGGTGCCATACCTGATGAGCTGTGGATAAGTCACTTCCTCTGTCAGTGAGACCAGCTGGTGATGTTGGTGATCTGCCACTCGTGCTGGTGCTCCCAGATGCTCCCTCCTCCACTCACTCCAGTCCTAGCTCTGAATGGAAAGTCTCACTGGAAATTTCCTGTAGGACAGAGGCCAGGTTCTGGCATCCCTGTCGGAGAAATGTTGGTTTATGGGATGTGCAGGGAGCTCAGCATTGCTGTGTTTTATTTTGGGTAGCCTGCAATGCTGCTGAGTTGTCTGAAAAATACTGGGGTTGTTCAGGGAGCCAGGGGGTGATGGCTACGTGCACATCCCTCGACATGACACTGGGGCTACCAGGCTGTGGGGCTGGCCTACCCAGAGGAGATGACAGCAGATGAAACACTGGGCTACTGCTGCGGCAGCCAGCTTGCCTCCGTACAGTGCCCGTGTCCCTCCTGCTCATGCCCTCTGGTTTCCTGTTCCAGAGAACAGAACATATGGTCCACCCTGTCTCCAGCTGTCCTGTCTTTAGGCAGGATCAGTGCAGGTTGGCATGAGCCAGCCCAAAGGCTCTGGGGAGCAGCAGGGCAGAGTGTTGTGGCTGAGCAGTGCCAGAGGCTGAGGAGGAGGGCTGGGTCTGAGCAGACAGGCCCCCGTTCCTTTCACTGACAGACATGGATGAGGCAAAGGGAATTTTACTCCTTTATGCTTTCCCTTGAATCCGAGGAAGCTGAGGGATAGAACATGGGGCTCTGGGAAAATACTATAAATATGGGTAATCTGGTTTGTCTCTATCCTTCGGAAGTCAAATTCAGTGTATGAATTGACAGTCTTGCAACTCTGACCTCCTTTCTTGAAGGTTTTCTGTACTGTTTTCTACTCTTTCTGTACTCTTTCTACTCTGTCTTCAGGGATTCCCCTTCCTATTTTATTCTCTGTTCCACAGGCATGAAATTTGGAGAATAACCTCCCTATTGGCCAGCTGGTGCTAGGCCAGCCATCATCTTTCATAGTCCTCTGGAGCCCACCTTGGATCTTATTTGCTTGGAAGGAGTCCCATTGATTATAAATCAGTTGTATGGCAGAAATTCTGGAGTAGGGAGCATCTTTGTTGTTTGTGGTGATAGTAAGCTTGCAAAGCAGAGCAAGATGAAGAAACCCATCTAATATATCAATGTGTGACTTCTGACAAGTTTTCTGTACTAGAGGCAACGACATCTACAAGCCATCTGAGAAAATAACAGCTGTGATGTTGGAGAGGAAGCAAAAGTGGCTCGTTTTGCTTTCTCAGCCAGGAGTAGCTGCAAAGATATGCCTGCACTTTATATACATTGGTTGCCATGATGTGTAAGAAAGAGTTGAACAGGTCAAATGCCTGTACACACATTGTAGTAAATGCTATTCTCATTAAATTTGTAATTTTCTTTCAGCACTGCAAATTGACAATCACCCAAACACAGAGGTGAAAGCGTTGCCGGTAGTCATAAAAGCAGGGTGAATTGACTACATCCATGAGTAAGAGATGTTTTATTGTCTCTTTTTGCCTTGCAGGAAGAATGCAAGCAAATCCTGGCTCGGCAGAAATCCAGCTCCCAGTCGGATTCTCACGATGACGAGATCTCGCCTCCGCCGCCCAACCCGGTGGTGAAGGCCCGGCGCAGGAGAGGGGGGGTCAGTGCAGAGGTGTACACGGAGGAAGATGCTGTTTCCTACGTCAGGAAGGTAACGTGGCACCATCTCTCTGGCTCTGAGATGCACAGGACAATCGAGTGACTCATATTTTGTCCCTAATTTGGGCTCCTGGGCCAGCCTGGAGGGTGGTGTCCTCATGCTGGCACCAGCAGGGCCTGGCCATCTTCACACTCAAGTTCTTTTGCTGTCTCCTTGACTAAGGACTTTCCCCATCAAGGGGATGTCAGCATTCGCTGTTCCTTCCTTTTTGAGAAGTGCTGCTCATCTAACAGGGTCAGTAATTCTCAGCCATTTTCCTGGTAGTCACTGACTTCAGCATCCTCTGAGTTTGATCAGAACCTCTCACTATTGGAACAGGTTTTCTGTTGCTGCATTTCCTGTTTGTTTTGTTTTTTGTTTCCAAAAGTCTCTGCCTCAAGTTTTCTGTAATCTAAGCCATTTAGGTTTCCTAGACCACCTCAAGTTTTCTGTTATCTAAGTTGTTTAGGTTTCCTAGACCACTCAGGCCTGTATTTCCCATGTTGATTAGGTACCACTTAACCCATTGAATTTTAGAACTCCGTTGACCATACTTGGGTGATTTTGTGTGACCATTGTCTTTGAAGAAATGCCAATCCCAAATTAGGTAATTTCTTCACTAGGAGCTCTGTTTTGGGCTTCTCTCTTTTAAACTGCCTTTTTCACAAAAATATGTTATATCTTTGATATCTCTTAATAACTCTGCATTTTTTTTGACACTGGCTAAAGCTTTCAAAGATTATTAAAAGAGAGACATTACAATAGCATATGTCATGTTTGTTTAGGGAGCCAGGCTGAAAATGTGTTTCATAAGGTTGACAGATGCTACTAATGTGCTTTTGTGCACGCCTGGAGTAGCTTTAACTCAAAGAGCTTTTTCTTTATGGGAATACATTTTGTCAGTCACTGTTTTTTGGCAGAATGCTTTTTGCCTTTGCAGTCAGATGTGCTTTTGTCATCTGCTTATGATACAAGTTCACTGACTGCTCTGGGGATTTCTGTCCCAAGAAAAAAAGAACTAGGAGAGCCATTCATCCTAAAAACAAGTGTGTAAGAGTATTCTTGTGGAGTTAAATAATGTTTGCAAGTGTGTGGTAAATTTTAACAACACTGTGGTCAAGCAATGAATTCATGCCTTGCACTGTTAAGAAACTTGTGTGGTACTTCAAAAGCCACTTTAAAACACTTTTCTTTCTTTGCATTTTGGAATATCCCCCTAAAAAGCTTCAGTGAAGAGATCCCATTTGTTTCTGCTTGTTATGGGTTCCATCTGACTCTTCTGAAAATCAAAGGAAACATCCCATCCCGCTGAGTAATTCTTTTATGTTTATAATGGAACCTGAAGTAAACTTTGTTTTCTTCATTTCTCAACAGTGATGTCAGTGAGTCCTGACAGTAGCATGAGTAGGCAAGAACCAGAAGCAGCAATACAGATAATATTCTGTGTGTTCTGTGACTAGCCCTGTTACGATTTTAATTTCCTAGGAACTGACTGATCTTAAATAATAATAATTTAGGGGATAGTTTCTTGTACAGCTACAGCTGCTGGAAGGAATACAGAACTAGCACTGGAAGGATTTGTGTCAGTGCTTTGTCTTCTGCCATAAGCAAATTAATCCCATGGTGAAACCCATGGATGTGTGTTTGTGACAGATTTCTAGAATACAGAAATGAAAGGACACACTGAAAGGACAAGTTATGGAACAAGTTTAAAAGAGTAAAAAGCAAGGCAAAGGTTGTGTTAGACTATTGCAAGCAGATGGAATTTTAGATAGCAGTCAGGAAGAACCACTGGCTTGAATTCAGGTGTTGGATAGAAACACATCTGGGTCATAAGCCAGTTTGAAGGATCCCTTGAAGGCGTGAGCTATAGCATGAGTAGTGCTAGAGGCAGTGAAATGAGTTATGTCCCTGGAGAGAAAATCAAAAGAGATTTAGCTTTGTGATTTGAGCAAGCACATGGCATGGCTTCATTCTGGGGAAGATCTCTGTGGAGGGTTAGTTCATCCTTGAACTAGAGAAAGCAATATTTGTCAACACATCTGACAACACAGCTAACAACTAACAGAACAGGAATCTTGCTCTAGAGAGGGTTATCAGCTTGAAGAGAACATTCAGTGATTATTTGGAAGAGTGATGTAAGAAAAGGCCAAGTGATTCTTACCAGCATTTGATTTTGGTCAGGTGCCTGGTCACACCTAGAGAATCTCTCTTGTGTTTTCTGTGTCCCTGCTCCAACAAACCCACAAAGCCTCGTGCCTTCCACTGCTGCAAATTTACACTGCAAAAGGCTACTCAGTGCTATTTCATAACCAGACAGAAAGGCTGGAGTTGAATGTCTTAGTGATCTGATTATTTACCCTTTTGGCTCATCAGCAGTAAGTTGAGCAGCTGGTGTATTCTTAATAGAGCAAGGGTTCAGGCCTGCAATTCAATCCAGTGTTCCTCTGATGGGGTAAAAAACAAGAAGATGATAATGGCTGAACTTAACACTGAGAAATTTAAACTTTTAGATCAATTAGATTAGGTTTCACTCTGATACAAAATGCAGTTTGTACACATAAACTTCTCTAGACCTAATTTGAGTAATCTGATGACTGCAGCAGTCAATACAAGAGAGGTCTGAAGCCAGCTTAACTTTAGATCTTCACAATGCAGTGTTTCCCTGTGAACTAAATTGTGATAATTCTTTGTGGGAACTGGTTCTACATCAGTTTTACCCTTTGAGACATCCTTCTTTTGGTTGGGTGGGTAGTTCCTTGCCTTTGCAGGATGAGGGATGTACCTGCACATCAACACAGGTAGTGACTTGCCACAGACAGATACACTATTCCTATCAGAAGAAAATGTGAGAGGTAAATACCCCTTATCAGACCTTTATTGTGCAGTAATTGAGACTGACAAAAAGATTTTGATTTTCAGATTGGAGTAAGGTTTATTTAACACTTAGAACTTCTGCTATGCTTGATTCTGTCCTGTTATAATTAAACTATTGAGGAAAATCACATTATCAAAGACAATGAATATCTTTGACAGGTCTTGTTACAAATTGTTTGACAGGTTTTGTTACAAATTTCTTGTGTCTCTCCTAATCTTGGAGTCTCTGATTGGTAGAAGAAGATACTTGGCAAATAGAGAAACACATTATCTACTGATGTCTTACCTAAATGATTACCAAAATGGAGAGCTTAGCTTTCCAAAGTGGAAACACTCCTGAATTTCAAATTTTATTTTGAGCAAATTCATGCACAACAGGACTTTTGACATCTCTCCAGTTAACAAATAAAGACCTCTTCATTCTCAAATGGAGATTCTTCTTGTTTGCCATGAAGCCAAGGCACAGGATTTTGACTCAAGTGGGCCTATCAGGAGCTTGGTTTCTTATGCCACAGCCAGTACTGAAAAATATGATGTAATCAACACAGTTTTACCTTTTTCCTAAAGAAATGTTGCTATTTTCACAGTTTTAAAAGTAGGTTGCTTCTGATAATGTTTGGAGGGAAGAGGAATATAAAATACATTTTCCTCAGTCCAAGAGATTTGAAAGGAGACTACACAGCTGCCAGTACCTCCTAATTATAGTATTTTATGGCCATCCTTCTCCCCAGTCATCCCTGATCTTATATTTCCTTTCTGAGTGTCATTTTGAGAACAAAAATTCTTATCCTCACATTACCAAAACTGTAATTTATTACTTTCTTCTGGCTTTATATTATAGCCTAATCCTGTCTCAGTGCCTGAAATAAAATTGCATCAATTTTCCTGAATAGTGGAATTTTCTGTAGATTTCCAGATTTGTGAAGAAGTACAATCAGGCTTGTAATTACCTTTCATTCTTTTCTCTACAGGTTATTCCAAAGGACTATAAAACCATGACTGCTCTGGCTAAGGCCATCTCCAAGAACGTGCTCTTTGCTCATCTTGATGACAATGAACGAAGGTATGAGGCACTTTATGATTCAAGGGAATCCATAGCTTGGTGTGAGGACAAGAAATGAGATTAAATTTCATCTCAGGGTTCAGAACTGCTCTCACTGGTGCATCTGAGTCACACTAGATGCACCCTCAAACATGCTCATGGGGTTATGGCAGAGGGTAAAATCATCAGAAGGTAAAAAAGAACAAGAGCAGTTTAGAGTGTATCCAGACATATTTAATATTTTCAGAACAGATGGGCCTGATAAACTTTATTCTAGATTACTTAATTAACTAAAGCAGAATCTCAGAAGCATTTGTCATTACTTCTGAAACTCAGGCAAGACAGGTCAAGTGCTGAATGAGTGGGAAAGAAAAAGCATAATGTCTGTAAGGAGATAAAAGGGAATGACAGGTAAATTGTTTTGTTCTTGGAAAAACTGGAGCAAACAAATTATGTATAAGCACCTGAAGGAGACCAAGGAGTTCAGGCAAATGTGAGTTTTAAAGACCTGAAAATGTTTTTCCAGAACTGATAGCAAGTTGTACAGCTGGGGAGGCACAAAGGAGGCCAAACAGCTCAACTTCAAGTTATGTTTTTGACATTAATGTTTATGATGGTTTCATTAAAAAAAAGGTGGAAGTATATCTTTAGTGAAACCAGTGTGGAGTCTGTGCAAAACTGATGGAATTACACCAAATAGCAGGTATCACTGGTCCAGCATTCCAATGGAAAGGTATATTGAAGGGGTTGTTCTGCTTTTCACCATTATTGCCATTAGAAACCTCAGTGGGACAGGCTATGAGTGTTGAATTTTTAGCTGGCATGAAAATGGGAAGTGCTGCTAAAACACTGGGGGATAAGTGTAGCACTCAGAATTATGCTGACAGGTTGAAGGAATGTTCTAGGAGAAGCAGGATGGATTGACACTGAGCCAAGTGCAGAGAAATATTCTTTAGGCAGGAAAAACACCTTTATGACTATAAGACAGTTTTGTAATTTTGGTAGTTCCTTGATAAACTATATGGAACTTGTTGTGACTCATGGTCTGAATAATAGTCACTAATTTCAAGCTTTTTTTTTGAAAATACTGATGTTTTACTGGGGTAACTAAACAGAACATTCAAGATGTCCCAGTGTTGGAAAGATTTCAGCTGGAACACAGTGTCCAGTTTGGGCACTGCACTTCAAGGAAAAAGAACTGGAGGAAATTCATGGAGGAATGGTGGGAACGATCACAGACCTAGCTAACATCACTTCTGAGGGAAGAATGGGATTGCTTGGCCTGCAGAATAAAAGCTGGGGCAGAGGGATGCAATAATAGCTTATAATTGCATGTGAATTATGCTATATGAGTGATAAACTGCTCTGTGGGCCAGAGGGTAAAGAACAACTAATTTAAAGTGCAGTGGGAGGGAGTCAAGTCAGATGCAAGAAGAGGTCTCTGATTGCTTGGGTAGGCTGTGGAGTGTCCACCACTTGAGGCCATTAAGGACAGATTGGACTGGTCTGCCAGAAATGACATGTATCAGTCCTGCCTTGCAGCAGATACGGCCCAGTGAGGTCAGGAACTCCTCACCAGCCCCACTTCTCTGTGCTTCCATGGTTAGAAAAGACAAAAACTTTCTCTACACTGATGGTTTTAGTTCTGGCAGAACACCAGCAGCACAGTCCTTCAGTGGGACTACTCGAATGCTTGCAGTCAAAGCACACTCCAAGAGTGCAAATTTTGCTCCCTCTGGCAGATGTTTACACAGCTTAATTACTTTGCAATCTTAATGATATCATGTTAACATGCAGATTTCTGGAGTAAATAGAAGAGGATGAACTTTGCACATTTCTTCTAGCTTTTTCACCCACAGAGGAGAATTCTTGTGCAGAACTGCTGTAAATCCTGATTATACTGTCAGCATGCTGATGTGACAGGCACTGAAAGGACAGGTTTTAGCGCTGGAAAAAAGGACATTTCAGTAATATGTTATCAAAATAGGGTGAGAGACAAAATCTGAAGGACAAGTGCTTTTTCTTGCACTGTGCTGGTTGCACATCATGATCATGGTCTCTCCCACCCATTCCCTGTGTCCCATTTTCCTCTGTCCTGTCATGGATATGGGTTAGGAGTGAAGAGACCTGCAGAGGCTCCCATGTGTGAGCTGCAGGTGCATTGTGGACTCTTTGCTTTTGCAAACTATGGCTTGGCCGGGTGTATTCTGCCTCTGCTGTCAAAAGATTCAGGAGCTGCTGGGTTGTGCACTGGAGCATGGTCATGGGTGTGTCCAGAGGCCTCCTTTGAGCCTCATGATGAGCACAGCAGGCTATTGCTGACACTGGGAAAAAGAAAAGGAATTCACAGAAGGATGTATATTCTGCTCTGCAGACAAGATTGAAATGAAGGAATAAATTGACATCATGCTCTTACCCTTGTCTGGTTGCATTTGTCAAGTGTGGAGAAGTCAGCAAGTCAGAGCATACCATTGCCATCACTTCCAGTCTGCAGCTTCTTAATGTAAATATGTAGTTCAGTGAAGTAAGTGGCAAATTACTTCATTTGGGCTCTTGCAATGGTGGAAAGCTGGGTAAGGTTATTTTATTTTCTGTACCACAGTGGTGGTGATTATTGGCTTGTGTTTGTTTTCCTCAGTGCTTTCTACACTGAAGATATTATCATTATTTTATCTAATTTCATGTTTGACCAAAATGTAGGAGGTGTTCAGGTGGGGGAAGGATGGACTAGCAATTTCTCCTTTACAATGGATGACTCTTACATTTTTTCTTTCTTCGAAAAGATATTTGTGTTAACCTGCTCTGACTTGTGTTTCACTTGCTGCTTGGCAGCTGTGAAACTTAAACCCTTATTTATAAAGGCAGAGCATAGCATATCATCTCTGTGTCAGATATTCCATGTGAAGGGCTGGTTGCATGAGAAATCATGCTGAAGTTAAGGTAAACAAGTATCTTTTTGCACTGGTGTTGGAAATACTTTTCTTCAAGTCTTGTTTCAGATCACTTCTTTCCCAGTGCCACACTTCAAACGGGGCTGCCATCTATGTCCTACACACACACAGAGTCTCTGGTGTAAAATTCTACTGAAAAGTGCAATAAAAGGGAAATGTGACTGCGACAGTACCAAAAGCAGCAGAGCTATTTAACAGCAACTTTTGCCAAAATGTTCAAGAGTTGCTACCATTGCAAAGAACGGTGCAGCTCTGTGAAGTGACGTGGCAGTCCACTGTGTTCTCATGGCACTTGGTTAAACTCTGGAGCAAGGTCCTGTTTCTCTCAAAGCCAGTGGCAAAATGCCCATTAGCTGAAGTGGGAATGTGGTTTTAGCTGTGAGGAGCTGCTGTTCTTATTTGAGTAACTGGGAATGCATGGTTTGTCTTGAGGGGAATTTCCTTGCTGACCTTACCCCTTCTGGTTCTAACACCATCTCAAGATTCAGGCCTGTTCTGAAGGTGATTTAGAGTTTGCATCAGCTCCCCCCCTTCTTTTGGTCAGTGCTGCCTGGGAGTTTTGCACGTGGGTGAGGCTGGTGAGGCTGGGGCAGTGCTGCTGCTCTGCTGCTCTGGCTCTGCAGCCACTGAAGGATTTCTGTCTATGCACAGATAGAATTACACCCATAACTTGGCAGCGCTCTATTTCCTCTCCCACTCCTGGATATCCAGCAGATTAACGTCCTCTAAGGCCTCCTAGTTGTGAAATGGTGTATAAAGTCAAAATTGGTGACAAGGGGCCAGTCTGAGTGACCTTTTTCTAACCTCTTCTGATTAATCTCTTCTAACCCAGCAGTGTAGCTATGAAGATTTCTCATTGCTCATCACGTAATGCTGGAATACAAGCACCCACTTGGCTCTGCCTTGATGTTGAATAGTAAAGGGGAGTCAACAGGAAGAAATTATTAATTTTTCTTCCGTGGATAAAAATAAAAAGTAACTTATCATTTCACTGACAGGACGTTGTGTCTCTGCTGGACAGGGGCAGCCACTGAGAGGGGGGCAGTGAGGGAGTTCAGAGGTGAGCTGCTGTGGGAGTGGAGGTTGGACCCAAAGCTGATGATTGCCAGGGAGGAGAAGGAAATTTAACTGAAATAAGCAGGAGGGGAGAGAGCAGGGCTGGGAGCAGCAGGAGTGTCACTCCTGCTTCCAGGATGTCACCAGTGCCAGTCTGCTCTGCTGAGTCATGAGCCACATCTGTCAGTCCCTGTGCAGAAGCTCGGTGGCCTCCTGACCACATAAAGGAGTGGAAAGGTTAAATGTTCACCATAACTGTGTGTAGATGCTATGTCAAACTTGTTCCTCAAGGAGTAAAGAGAGTAGATCAATGTTTAGCTAATGTAATTTTGGGAAGCATTTATTACTGAAGTACAGGCAGCTGTAAGGCTTGCAATAGCTTTCAGAATACTTTTGTGTATTTTATTACTTGCATTATTAATAAATTGGTTTCTTTGAACAGTATAATGGTGTGAAACAGCTTTTAAAGCAAGAGGCACATAATAGTATTTAATGCTTTTGCTAAAATGTTGAGCTCTTATGAAGACACAAAAAAAGTACCAAGAAATGAACTTGAAGGCTCTGTATTTATTTCAACACTACACAGTGTTGCATTTACTCTTGTGTGTTCCCTGCATGGCAAAGGTGGGAGGATAAAGAGCATTTTTTAATACCTGTGCTTGTTGGGACCAAGATGCAAAGATGACCATTGGCACTTTGCAGACCAGGTTCCTCATCCTGCTTACCATTTTTGTTGTTCTCACCTCTCCCCAGTTGCTCCATGTCTTGCTTGTTTCTCTAAATTTTTCACAGCAATGGGATATTTTTGAGTCCTATTTAGGATGAGACCACTGTAATCAGTGGTTCCTTTCCTGCAAAAGTGCTACTTTGGCCATGAATCTCCACCATGTATTTATGCTGTTGGTCACCCCTTCTCTAATACTCTTAGCTGCTGTGTCTTTAAGTATATCTGTTTTCTCAGACTATTTCTTCAATTTGTAATCATTTTACATCCTAAAGTTTTTTGAAGTGCTTGCAGCTCCTTTGCAGCAAGGGATTGTCTTCAAATTCAGAAAACACTTTTCATCTGGGTCACTAATGACTTGGGGTTTCTTTCAATACAGGAATAATTTATCATGAGAAAAGTGGCTTTCCATAGCTAACAAGTGAATTTTAGTTGTTCTGTTGATCTCATACTGAAATCTTCTTGAAACTTCTGGTGATTAGTGAATTTCAAGGACATTATTATTGCCATAAGCTTTATTCTCTTCTGCATAATACCATGTTTTATTAAAGCACTGGCTGCAGGCCAGCTGGAAAGCCTCATATATGTGGAAGAAACCTGAGACGGCACCATTCAGGAGCAAGATATTTTAGAAACAGGATGCCACAGCTATGACATATTACACATCCTGTGTTTTCCTTGCATTTGTAACTTAACTCTTTTGTTAAAAAACAAACACAGATTTAGCTTCTGCCCGTGCTTCATATATGCCTACAGTGTGCAGAACAGTGCAGGGAAAAAATCCACCTTAGCTAGAACACTCAGGGTATGGTTTCACCATTGATTTAATCTGAATTCTGAGCTGGTACCAAAGGATGAAGTAACAGTGAGTGCCTTGGTTGCATGTTCCTGTTGCTCTCATGGCCAGGTGACCCAGAGCAGCTCTCTGAAAATGATCCTCCCCTGCAGGGTTATTTTCAGTCAGAGCAGGTCCTTCCTTTCACCCTGTGCCTGGCTGCCAGAATGCTTTGGCAAGGGGAAGGAAGGAGTGGGCTGGGCAGGATCTCCCCTTATGGCAGCAGCAGGGGCCCAAATCAAACTAAGTGGTGGCAAAACTACACCTTAATTTCTATACTAGTCACTGGACAAGGCCAGAGGATGGAAATAGATGTGTGGATATCTCTTTAATAAGCCTTGCCAAGAATGCCCAAGATCTTGAGCTAAACCACTGGGAAGATGAGAGATGAAAAGAAAGAATAAGAGATGAGGGAGAAATTGCACAGCGAGGCATGGCAGAGGGGGCTGAAGAGCTTTGTTGATCCATTACATGGCTTCCTTGAGTTACATTGGGATTTTTTTGGTGACCGGAGTTGGATGGGATCCTTCACCCTCCTTTTTGGGGATAGCAGAAGAGAGAGGAGATGCAGCATGATCCCAGTGCTGTGCAGATGCATCCCATGAGGGTTTGTAAAGGTGTGAATGCCCCACCTGTGCTGGAGCTTCAGGAGATTGTCAGCAGACAGTGGTGGCTTGGGGGCAGAGGAGGTGCGAGTATGCCAGATATATTGTGTGTATGTAGCAGGTTTGGTACTGAAGAAACTGGTGCAAAACTCTCTGAGTGGGAGATTTTTTTCTGATCATCAGTGGTATTGATTAGCCTGTCCTGTGAGTTCTAGTTGTAAACAGCCAAAAAGAGGAAACTCAAATTTACCAAGGCGTGCCCTTTTCTTCTTTGGGTAACACCAAGCTATTTTCCAGGTAAACTGCCTGGCAATCCAGCTTTTCTTTGTGCCTGTTGTGCCTTGCTTATGGCCTTGATTCCTCATGGTGTTTAAAAGTGTGCTGTTTAACTGTGAGTTGTTCCACTGGCTTGCTGTGGATGTCAAAGGAACTATTCATGTATTTAAATGGAAGCACACTCAGTCTTGCTGAATTGGAGCTTGCCAATGAGGAATACTACTTAAACTAGAAAAAATTACAGATTTTGGAGACAAGAATCATCTGGCAGCAGAGATGGAAATGAAACCAGGTAGAGTTGCCCAGCCGTTTGGAAAATAAATGATCCAATTCTCCGTTGAAGGATTAGCTGTGAATTTAGCACTGACTTTATTTTCCAGTACATCCATCTCATTTGTCCAAGAATTATTGTCTTTAATTACCATTGTGGTGCCTGCAGGCAGCAGTCTTTAAATTAGTTATGCAAAGCTGTGCTCTCAGCAGTCACCCGGAGATCGTATCTGCTTTGGTATCAATCCCCTTACAGCAGCCTGACAGCATCAGCAGATTGTACTTTTTGTGATGTCAGTATTTGGCCTGGTAGGTAAGCTACTCTCTTAAACAAAACTAAAAGCACACGCATTTGGTATTTATGGATATTTTTATCTCGAGAAACAAATACTGTCAGTTTGTAGCTTTTTAGGGGTTGTGATTCACCCTCAGTGTTTTGTTAGACAGTTTGTATTCTTCATCACAAATACTGCCGGCGCCATGCCTAATGGTGGTTATTTTTAATTCTGCATAAAGCACTGGTTTACATATGGGCAGTATGTCACCCATTCTGAAAAACAGAGTTAAAGCAGAGAAGTTATTTGCATAAATCCTTTTTAGATCTAGAAAAAATAGCCCGAGGCAAATAGTATTCATGCATGCTCGTGAAACAATCTTGAGTCTAAACTTATCTCTCTATATATAAAACAGAAAAATAATGACTACTGCTGAATTTAACAGGCCTTGTAAAATTTTTCTACCACGGCAGTGTACATGACTGTGCCTTTGTGTGCTTCTTTACACAACAATTAGCTGGCAGTGGCTCTGCAAATGCATTACTCAATGCTAAGGCTTTCCAGAATTAAACACAAAGGTTGAATAAAAGAACGTCCACTCTTCTCAGCAAGTCTTTGTCGTCTGCATCAGAGCAGCTGGAAGCAGAAATTTGTCTTTGTGCAGGGATGAGCAAGGGTTTACTTCAACAAAAGCTCTTTAAAGTGCTGCTTCCTCTCTTTCACCCCCCCAGAAGGGTTGAGGTAACCTGTCACCAGTTACTCCTGCTCTCAGGAGTCTTCACGAGGTGAAGGATTCTGCAACCTTGCACGGCTTTGGAAGCCTGATGTCTTCCAGTGGGGTGTGACTGGTACTGGAGGATCAACTCTGTGATTCAGTTGCTTTGTTTTGCATTTAGAGGAGGATGCTCAAAGAGCTTCAAGGAACTGGATATTCCCACTGACTGATATATAGTGGGAAGTGGATGTTTAACTCCTAAAAGGTTCCCTTGAAAATGCCCACCTTACATGCTGAATGGTTAGACCTGTGAGTTTCCATGATGAGGTGACATCTGCTTAGTAAAACCGTGTTTGGAAAGGCAGAAACTGCCCTTCAAACAAAAAAAAAATCCTATAATACTACAAGATTTAGTAGTGGGATTTTTCTTCTGTATAGAAAGAGAGAATTCAACTCAACAACCAGATGAAATTTCTCTGTCATTCCGGTGCACTTAATGGGAATACCAAGCGTAAGTTATTTGACTGTTAGGCTGCTAACTCTCTTTTAATGAAAAAAAAGCCCTGACAAACCCAAACAATGATTTAGTTCTTGTTTTACAAGTTCCGTACTAAGGACTTTGACCTGAAGTACATCGCGTCTTGTGAGGTAACAGCTGGTCTATCATTGTCTTCGGAAAAAAGTAACAGTTGCTAAGATTTCGAGAAACAAAGATGGTCTTTGAATCAACTGGAACAGCTGTAAGAGACTGACACACCATGCACTGTCAGCTGCTAAATTCAGATATTCAGACTGCCCGAAACAGGACACTTTAACCCTTTGGCACCACCAGATTCCTTTTCTCTCTTTCTTTCTTTTTTTAGAAAAAGCAGAAAAAGAAATTGGGTTTTCAATTTGCTTTTTGCTTTCAGAAATTAAAAACAAAACAAAATCCCCTAAACTATCACTTTCTTTGTAGGGAGTTTGTCTTTTTTTGTATTGATTCAAGTTCTGATTTTTAAACCATCCAAAGACATGCTTGTTGACAGCTGAAATTTGCACTAGAAAAGTATAATGTACTTCTATGTGTGGTGCATTAAAACAAAAATACAATAGTGCATATCCAAAAAACAGCATCAGATGCTATTTTTAGGCACTCAGCATCTTCCCAGTTTTGTATGTGGAGACAGCATTTAGTTAATTGAAGCAGAATGAAGGTGAATTTGTCATATCTGGGAGGGAAAGGTAACTGATAGCAGCAATCTTTAAAAGGCATTAGATCCATGTGAGATCCAAATGCTGGAGGCTGAAGTTGGGCACATTCAGACTGGAAAAGTTTAGTTTTTCTTTTTAGAGCAATCAGGGAACTGATCCATAATTTAAATTAGCTTGGGATGTGGCAGATTTTTCCATTGCTTGAAACCTTCAGATCAAGCTTGGCTCTCTGCTCTTGCTGGTCCTTGCAGTACATTCTCGAGTGCTCCAGAATAATGTGAGGGTTGGTTTTTTTTCAAAGATGGCAAAATGTGATGACATGAAAATTTATTTCACTTAATGAAGAGTCAGCAGCCATCTCTTGCTAACAAAACATTTCTGTGACATCAGTCCTCCTGAAAGCCAAGCTCTTACAACTTGGAGCCCGACTGATTTTTGGATGTCTGAAACTGGCACATCCTGGGACTCTTGCTAGGCTATTGTTTCAGTTCATCTACAAAGGATGGGGTTTTATTTAGGAGCCTCTGAGGTTTTGTAGCTGGTGTTAGGTGGTGTCAGGGAAGCTGTGCACAGCGTGGCTCCTCTTGCTGCTGATGGAGAGGGTGAAGCACCCAGTGAGGGGTTCCCAGAGCTCCAGTGGTGAGGAGCTCCTCTGCCCAGACCAGGAGTCCAGTGCTCAACACTGAACACAAGTGTCTCAGCACTGAACACTCTCTTTTCTTGCTCAAACAGCCATACTGGCTCAAGCTTCTTCCTAAGCCATTTTCTTCAGTATCTCCCAGCTTGGCTTCTTACAAAAACTCTTTTCCTGATCACATCTAACCTATTTCCATGTGTCCTGCACTCCTAAGTCTTGATCCTGCACTATCTGAATAACTAAAAAATTGGCAATTATCATCACTGTTTGCAGGATCAAGCTTAGTTTATTCTGTTTGTGGCTATAACCATGTGAAAAAAGTAGATTTGTACCGTGACCCTGGAGGATTTGAAAGTTCTTTGCTCATGTGAGTGAATGTTCTAGAACAAAGGCTGAGACACAAATTGAATAATTTTCCACATGTGATAATTGAGGCAAGCAGAATAAACTGCTCAGTCTAGAGCTTTAATTCTAATCAATAGGAAAACACTTGATAGTCTGTTATGTATTTACAGTTACTACAAGGTCCACATAAAGGCTACACCTCCTGACATCCCTCTCTGCATTTGCAATGAAAGACCAAGCCTGCTGTCATTAAGCCAAATTCCAGCTCTGTTTTCCACATCTTTGTATTTTTTCACGTCTGATAGTCTGAGAGAACTATTTGTTGTGAAAGTCGGGGAGAAACAAGAGAAACAAAACAAGAGATTTACATATATTCTGAATTTAATTTCTTCTTATATTATTCATTGTTGAAAAGTTTTTTAAGGAGACTTTGCTGCTACCTTTGACTTGCTTGCTCTTCTTTTCCCTAACAGAGGCACATCATTATCGTATGAGGTGAATGGGAATTACTTTTCAGTATCCAGAAATAGACTTTGGCCTTTTGACATCCTAATAATTCCCAGAACAGCCAACTGAACCTTCACCATGATAGACTGGATTTGCTATATTAAAATATTGTAGCAGTGCCCTGATTTCAAGTCCTGACAGTTTAATCACTGCAGTTGACCCATGTTCCTCATACAGCTGCTTTCTGCCACGTGGTTACAACATCCCTGCAGATTTTCCTTTGCTTTTAGAAACTTGGTTTAAAATAGTGAACTTGTTTCATCCAAGTTTACCTACTGTTCCTTAATGGTATGAAATGTGTCATATTTCTTCTCTTATTTAATAAATCCTGTGCTTTGGCTAAAACTTATTTCCAAGAATATTAAATTATTGTTCTATTGTTAGAGCACAAAGTTTGATTCCTTGACAGGCTGACAAGAGCTCTGGAACACTTTGCAGGAGCAGCCCTTCCTGATCAAAACTGTCCCCAGCAGCATCAGCTGGTTTGCCCTGGTACCAAAATACAGTTGAAATGAAGCTGCTCAGTTGCTGCAGCAGCGTGTTGTGGAATCTGGGACTTAAAGCTCTCTTTTTCACAGTCACCCCACTCTCTGACAGTCACATTCAGAGCAGCAGCTACCAACACTCTGCAGTGCCTGATCCCTTGCATGCACGTCCTGATTGAGCTGTCCATACATTCCAACATCTATCAAGTTTCTTGGCCATCATGTACCATGTTAATATAGGCTCATGGTCATGTGTCTCCTGCCATTTGCTAGTAATAAGTAGATTGCATTTAGACTACAAAGACAATAAACCTACTAATTTGGTGCACCTTGGAATCCTCCTTGTATTGCAGGGTTATTTTACTCAGCCTTCTGAGTGCTTTCATTTACTGTGCTCTTTGGCTCCTCTACTTCCTTCCTCTTTTGGTTTAGGATTTTAACCAAGCAATCATGATCACTTTAACATGCTCAATTTGGCTCTTTTTAATTACCTGAGCTATGTGCTATGTGTCATTATGTATGGTTATTTAGATTTCTTCTGCAGCAATTTGCTGTGAAAATAGTTACCTTACAAATACAGTTATTGTGTCTGTGAACGATGTGCTTTTAGAATAGTTTCATTTTCAAAGGATGCTTTCATGGAAAACAAGGTGAAATTATGTGGGAACAATGGAGATTCTGCAAACAATTCTTATAGGTAGTTCCTTTCTTCCTTCCAAGACTTAGTGTTAGAAATCAGATTAGAGCACCAGAGATACAGGAAAAAAAAAGAAAACACAGAGTGATGTTGTACCCAGACTCCAGAACCATGTTCTGAAAGCCCACGGGTGAGCTGATGCACAATTCATGTGAAGGTTACATAGAGCTTTTTTCTGATCGGTTTCTCCACATTTCTTGTCTGTTTTATTTGTTTGGTTGCTTTGTCCCAGTGCCGTAGTGACACCCTCTGGCAACGGCAGGATAGTTTCATTGCCATTAGGGAGCTCTTCAGCAGCAATCATTGTGCAACCTCATGGGAAAGGCATTGGTGTGCCCTGTCCTTCCTTCCCTCAGAGCTGGTTTGGCTCAAGATTAAAATTCACACACGTAAAGTTAAAGTTAGCATTGTACATGATGGCTAATTGATACAAAATTCAAATACCATGTAATAAATAGTCTTGGACATTTTGTTCTGGTGAGTTGGACTTTTCTTCTGGTGAGCAGCTTGAAAAGTTTCCCTTTGTACTTAAATTATTTGTTTACATCAACTCTAAAGCACACTCTTCACTTCTGGAGTGCAGGCTCTGAGCAAAGCCTCACCAATACTCTGGCTGTGGTGTGGCTCTCACCAGAACTGAGATGACTCACTGATCCCTTCTTCTGGGAAATAACACAGGTCTTTAAAGATGGAAAAGCTACTGGAGTTGTCTGCCCACTGTTAATCTTGTATATTGCATTGGTAATGCTTTTATTTGTGCTATCTTACATGATGGGTCACAAAATGCAAACTTCCTGCAGCTGACACTTTCCAGGCAGTAAAAAGAAATACCAGTGAGCTGTTGAGGCAGTTGGAGCAGCAAAGTGGGGTGGATGAGGCTTAGAGAAAGGTATTAAGGTGCCTGAGTTCTATTAAAATCAAGACGTTGGGAAATACTTCCTGTTTTTTGTCATACCTAGGTGTGTGTCTCGTTTTGATGGGCAGCCTTGCACATGCCTGCAGAGCAAGCTGGTAATACAGAATTATGAGCTGGGGCAAAGCAACTGCCTGGCTGTGCCAGCTCCCTCACTGGGCCTCTCAGCAACCTGAATTAGTCCAGATAGAGTCTGTGCTGCTGGGCTAAAGCAAAGTTAAAGACTTATTAGGGACACCTCCACGGATAAACAAGGAGTGGAGGTTCTGGATGAAAACCTCTGTCCCACAGGGACTTGTATGGACCTGCTTGGAACGAGCCCTCTCCAGTCCCATGGCAGCATCTGAGCTGTCCTGGACTGATTCTGGGGTCTCTGGGTGGGGACACAGGGACTTCTCAGCATCGTGATGAAATATGAAGGTCTGGCTCAGCTTCTGAGAGCAGCCGTGGTTGTCTCTGCCACCTGGGGTCACTGTGATCAAGGTTATTAAAAAGGAGAGTTATGAAGTAACAAAAAAAAATAGAAGCAGTAAAAAACATACTTCCCAACCCTAACCCCTGGAGGCTAAAATTGAGATTACCACAAGTATACAAATTAGTTGAAATTTTTATTGTGTGTGAGGAAATGAAGCCCTATACTTCAGTGTAAACAAGTCTGCTTTAGCAGGTCAGGGATTTGTATAAAGCAAAACATGGACTATCAGAAGAAAAGTGTTGTTTCTTGTTGCATTTTGTCTCAGCTCTTCTACCTGTTGGCTCCTACAGTGTGTTACAACTGACTTTGAAGGCCCTTGTAGCTATGTAGTTTTGTGGCTGAGAAATCTTCATGGTCTTGATGCTGATCTGGTTTAATCCTGGAACTGCTTCAAAATCTCAGTGGCTGTTCCTGTTGTTTACACACGTGAGATTATAGGGGAATCTAATAGATATTTTAAATCTGCACCCATCTTACAAAATTTCTTAAGTGTGCTGTTAATGAAACCTTTGTCTCAGCTAACCCCCCCATGATATATTATATACCAGCAGTACTTCCTTAAAAGCACTTTGGCCGAATTGTCAAGCTGGCCGGGCTTAAAGTTGTCAAAATATGTATTTATGTTAAAACTCCCCCAAATGCTGTGTGGATGTAAATCTTTCTGTGGAGGTGCTGCCTTGTGAGAGAGGAAGGGCTGTTTGTGCACTGGCAAAAGAGGAAAACCCAGATGATGCAAATGCAACTTCCAAGCCCATTTCTTGTCAGAGCAGCGCTGCAGTGTGTGAGCTGCCCAAAGCTGGGCATCCCTGGTGCTCTCTGAGCTGTCTCTAACACAGCTGCAAAGTTGCTGCCTTGTGCTCTGGAGGTCTAAGCTAAAGCAGTGAGACATAGAAACCCGTTTTACACTCTTCTGTTCACAAATCCTTTTATAAAGGCCTGTAGGTAGCCAGAGAACAGACTTCTACTTCAGTACCTGCAGTGGGTGGACACCACTGGGGCTGAAGGAGTTAATGCACATCTGTGGAGTGCACCTTTTAGCTCAGTATTGCTGGAACTTCTAGACAATGGGACTGTACAAGACATTGCATGGAATTCAGTCTGTTCTTTAGTAGGAAAAATCAGTAAATCAGTAACCTTTTTTTGTCCTTACTAAATTAAAAGTGTATCCTAGAATCACAGAATGGTTTAGGTTGGAAGGGGCCTTAAATACCATTTCATTCTGACCCCCCCTGCCATGGATAGGGACACCTTCCTCTATCCCAGGTTGCTCCAAGCTCCATCCAACCTGGCCTTGGACAATTCCAGGTATGGGGCAGCCACAGCTTCTCTGTGAAACCTGTGCTAGTGCCTCAAAATCCTCAGAGAAAAGAATTCCTGTATAATTTCCTTATAATGTGTGTAATTTTCTTAATGCTTTTGTTGACATATCTGTGCATTTGATTAGATAAGAAGTACTTCAGTTACAGGTATAGTTGAAGGAGAACAGGGTGGAAAAACAGTAGTAGTGTTCATAGTGTTCCTTCACAGCTCTTTGCAAGTGGAAAACATCCATCCCTTGCAATACTGGAGGATTGTACAGTCAGAACTGCCTTACTCCTGTGCCTTTTCAAATGAACTTTGCATCACTGGCGCCACCTCTAAATAAAACTACTTAGCATCTTTTGTAGTTGCATGATATTCAAAGCATCTCTCAGAACCACGTTTTAGTCCTATTATAATCAGTGTTCTTTGGAGTAATTAATTATGTATGCCATCACGAGGTCAGAATCAGAACGTTATGTTTTCATCTCTTGTAGTGAGATAGCTCCTCGTACAGGCTATCATGCTGCTGTACACATAATTAGCCCTATATGAAGAATATAAATTAACATGTTAGTTTCGATGGGAATGTTGATGAGGTTGGAAAGGCGTCATTAATACGCTCAATAGTGCAAAATAATACTTCTGATTTTAGCTTCCTTTGCTTTTCCTTTCAACCAGTTAAGCTAAAAATACGCCACAGCTGCTTTTCCTTTACACGTGTGAAAATGTGTGGAATGTGAAGTGAGGAGGAGAATTGCAGCCCTTTGGGTGAGAGACTTGAGGTTCGGTGCTGAGGCACCGGGCGGTGTCCGGTCAGGGAGCAGAAAGGAGGGCTCGGGGTGCCCCTGTGGCTGCAGGGATGGACGGGCTGCTCCTCCTGGGGCAGCAGCCCTGTGGGGCTCACAGCAGGGTGGGCTCTGTCACTGGCTGGTCGGGCTCCAGACAAATTGCTGACCCCCGGTGCAGGTGCCCCTGCACTCCTTCCCTAAGGCCTGAGTGGTTTTGAGCACGGTAGAACTCGAGCGGCGCCTCCGATGCACATGGTCAGTCCACAGTTAATGCTGCTAACGGGCCAGATGGAAGACTGAGGCAGAAGATCCTTATGGATGTAAATCAATACTTATCAATGCCATCTAACTGTCAGCTCTCAGGGCAAAGGAGAATCCAGCTGTAGGATCTGAGCTGCAGCTTGATAGAAACTCTGTGCGCCAGAGCAGTAGAAAGGATGAATGGCAGTGAAAAGCAAACCATGGAGAGCTTTGTGAAGTATATTTATTTTAATATTAGTTGGCTCTTAAAAGGTGCTCTTTGCCTGTTGTGCTCTGGGCTTTTTATTAAGAAGGATAAGCAACCATTAGCTATGTTGAACACTTTTTGGACATCCTTTGCTATTTTGGCTGATGAATAAAATTACAATGTGAGTATCTGATCCCGAAAGTTGATCTCTGCAAACAAGCTTGTGTAAACTGGAGGAGCTCTGTGGACGTCAGTGGGAGCTGCTACAGGGAGGAGGATTAATCAATATTAAATTGGTGGCCAAAGTAAAGAAGCTGTTGACTGGGAGCAAAACAACAGAAAATATTGGCAGGCGAGAATTAAATTGTGCTGTTAGATAGCTCTTTTGTGAAACTAAATTTGGAAATCACTAATTAGTTTTTACAAATTCTGGAAGTTGTTTAAACTTGGCTGCCTTTCATAGTTACTAGAAGTTTCACATGAAGTCAAGTAGATTTCTAATGTGATTGGGTTAATGTTTTCCCATTACTGGAGTCTTCTTTTTCCTTTCCTTATTTTTATTGGTTTAAAATACAGGAGTATAATATTACATCAATGCAACTTTGCATAGATTGCAAGCGTATGACTTTAAACCCAGAAAATTTCCGAATGGTTATTTTTGAAAATTTCCATCTTTCCTTTTAGTTTTCTTGGTGTTTTTTAGTTCATTGCTCCCAGATTCAGCCTCTTGGTAGTGACCCAGCTTTCCAGTCACAGATGGACTGTGATGAAAAATCAGCATAATTAAAAATCATGTATTAAAGCAACGTTATAACAATTTTCTTTTCTGAAATGCAAATGAGAGATAAGAGAAGACTCACCCGTGTTTGCTCTGTGTGTTGCTTGAAAAAAATCCATCTACTGCACTTGGAGATGTGGTGCTGGTAGGATATTGCAGTTATTTTTATTGAAAACTCAGGGTTTAACTCAGACAATGCTCTTAGTTCCTGACTCACAATACTGATTTATAATTTCTGGTCAACTTTTATTCTCTTCCTATCTCTATTCCCATGAAATTCATAGTGATGCCACTCTGCCTTTTTCTCTTAAATCCATTGGGTTTACATTCTGGTAATTTTCCACTTTTCTTCTCCTCCCGGCCCTCGGCGCACTGCCTCACAGCTCTCTTCCACTTTGCAATTTCTGATTTATTTCTGGCATCTGTTCAATTTCAGGAAAAAAAAAAAAATCTAGACTGTGAGTCTTGAAAGGAAATATAAATTCCATTTTTATCAACATTCGTCAATTAAAATCCGATACTGCAAAGCCTGTTTATAAATAACTTGACTATTCCAAATTTATGTTGATAATACCTTACACCATTCATGCCATATATATAACACTTTCATATGGCAGATGAGGAGAGGTGTTTCTGTGAGACTATATAAATTTACAAGTACAGAAATAAAACCCATTGACTACACCCCAGTGTCACACTTGCTGTGTGTACGTTCACACTCACACACTTGTGCATCTAAGCTGCTTTGAAGGATGAACTTGTATGTGATTATCTGGTAAGATATAAAACTGAAGCCTGAAATCTGATCTCTGGAGTTTTGGTTAAGGGCCAGGCCAGATTCTGGAAAATGATTTGAGTTCCGATTCAGGCAAAATCCCCTGAATATGTTTTTCTGGCAATATTTTTGAGAACAGCTGATCTTTTCACATTTTTTCCATTTGGGTTAGAAATCTTAAGAGAATAACCAAGATGCCACTGAACTACTGATGTTTGCTGCTCTCTGGAAGGAAAGTGCAGCCCGTATGCATGGAGACATAATTCTGGCATTTTTCTCTGGTGTGTTTCAAAGCTCTAGATGATAGATAATGACATTAAGGAGAGTGAGTTGAAGTTAATTGCAAAGCATTGCTTATTAGGTTTGAAAGAGATATAATCACAGGGCATTCTAATTCCTTAAGACACTGATTAATATAACAGCTACAGAGAAAAAACTGGCAGGGAAGACATTTCTAGGGAGTTTGCAGGATTGCTGGTTTATGCATTTTCTTTTACAGCCTACACAGTTGGAGATAATTCAGAATCTTACTGTTTAAGAGTAAGCCAAGTATCTAAAATCTTGTGACCATATTTAGGGATGGATGAAATGTTTTTGTTAAAATAGCTCGCACTCCCTCACACATGCCCCTATTTCTGTCCGGCCTTCAGGCCGGTGAAAGGAAGAAACAAGAGACCTCAGAGATTTCCTTTGCCTTTCTTGTGATCCATCAGCTGGGTGTTAATGATCTCACACTGCTTATTCCAGTACCCAAACATCTGCCTTCCCTCTGGGCTTGGTTGAATCACCCGGTGCTTTTACCAGTTGCTGTGTTCATCTGCTGCTCTGTTTTGGTTTAATCATCCCATTAGTTGAAGCTGAAGAAACACTTTGTGGCAAGTGGCACTGGTTTCTTCTGCATTTCATCCAGCATGATGCTGGGCTGTGCCATGCTGGGTTGTCTCCCAGCAAGGGTGGAAGAGTAGGGGGAAAATTCAGAAGTTATGGGAATGATAGCATTATTTGGGGATGACATGTTTTTTTTCTTGCTGTCCCACTGGTACTGATCTTTTCCAATCATCCCACGTCTATCCAGCATGTTTGTCTGGATAGAGGCTGTCTGTATCTCTGGTGGGAATGTGCAAAATATGGAGAGGACTAGAGCAGTGTAAAAATAACATTTATTAGCAGAGAGATTAAAGGCTGAAGAAGGATGTTTGGGGGAACAGCAAGAAAGGCAGTCCCGAGCTACATCTTTAACAATGAAATTCTTGCAGCAGACTCAGACAATCTGTTCCCAGTATGTACCAGGACACAGAGCACACCCATGGCTGTGCCAAGAGCCTGCACTCCACACAGCTCCTGAGAGTCCCTAATTCTGCTGAGCACATGCACTGAGACAGATCCTCCGGCTCTAATTGCAGTCTAGAGGATGCCTGAAAAACTCCAAAAGAAGGGAGATTTAGGCAGGCTACAGGAGGTGGATTCTGAAAGCCACCAGTGGCAGAATTGGGAGATTGTTTTTGGAGAACGAGATGTCTCATTCCTGACCCCGTCACCTTCCGTGCGAGCCAGGGGGAGAGCACTGGTGCCAATCCAATAGGCATGCTCAGCAGATGTCCAAGGCTCTGGTTTATATCCAGTGATACTAAAGGTTGTTTATAAAGGCAAGACGTTATTGTTTTGAGTGTTTGGCACTGCCTCTCATCTTTGAAAAAGTCGAGAGGAACAAATCTGATGAGGTTCCCAGCTATTTTGTCTCGGTTACAAGAATAGGCTGTCAGGAGTCAGAGTCTTTTCTCCGACAGTGATCCTGCACTTGTTTTACTCTTCGTTGCCCTGCTAGGAAACATCTTTTTGCTTGTCCTTGGAAATACAATCTGAAAGGGTTCTCTTGAGTCACTGAGTTCAGCCATCTGATAACTGTATAAAAACCCAGTCATATGATCCCTCATATAACCTAAATGGAGATGTTTTTGTTTTCTCCTGTTTATTGGGCTACAGTTGTTGGAAAGCTGTTGCACACTACTTCTCCCATGGCAAGACAGCATCTCACTTGCAGCCTAAATGTTTATATGTGTTGGTTTTTCATGGCCTCATCATCCACCAGTTAAACTAACTCCTTTTCAACTCTGTTGTTCAGCCTAACCTTTGCCTTTCATCCCTATCTGCTTATAAATTAAAATTATATCTGTTCTTTACTTATTTTGCTGCAGTAAATGATTCCTTCTCTTTTCTTCTTTTATAAAGGATATACTCTGCATTACCCATATCACCCCAGAATACCTTTTTCTGCATCTTTTTTGAATCAAATGCATCTTGTTTATCCATTTCTTTTGCATGTGGCTGATGAGAATTGTGCCCAGTATTGAAGTGAGATCATTTACAAAAGTGCTTTTTACAATGGCATTAACACTTCCTTGCTCCCTTGAAAGTGACCCAGTTTGTACTGATGTAGGGTGGGTTTGCTTTCTTCCCAGCCAAGGGTAAAAAGGGTGGCTTGCAGTTACCCAGTGGTTTAATGAATTCAGATTAAAGTAGAAATTGTTACTGTAACTCCAGCATGCATGGCCTTTCATGTTAGACTACTGAATTTCATTTCAACTTTATTACTTCAGCCATCAAAAGCATCCTCTGTGCAATCCATCTGAACATATCTCCACCTGTCAGGACTGGGCCTTGAAATATCCTTAATAAAATGACCTCTGGGTTTGTTCTTCCACTTCCAATATCAACTGTTGTTAATCTTAAATTATGGCCTTAAACACATTATGGTTCTTCTTCCTAATCAACTTTCCCACTTTAACCAGCAGCTTGCCTCTTAGCACTGAACCTACTTACTTGAAGAACTGATTGATTTATTTTCTGTAGAATATCAATTATCAAATAAAGAGAGAAAGCAGATATTCCAGTGTGCCTCATTTTCCAGTTACCTCTCTGACTTTTATTCCTGACTTAAAAATTTGTTTTCAAACCTTGCATGACTGAGGTTGGACTAGTGGTGAATCTACAGCTGCACAGGTTACCTTGAGATGACATCAATGTACAGACATCAAAGATGATGAACAAAGTGCCTTTCAATGCAGTCTTTTCTGAGTTGATTAAAAAAAGGTCAGACATTTGTGCTGCACTCCTGATTTCACATCAGGAAAAATATATACCTTCCTGAGCCTTTCACAATGAGAATTTCAGATTGTGGGATGTCAGACAAATTTAGTTTTCAACTGTATGAAAATTAACAACTACGCTGTCTCTCCCTCAAAATCCTAATGGAATACCCAGTATTTTTTAGAAATCTCTATTTCTAATTAAAACAAATGAAACTGAAAGCAGTTTATGCTTTTCCATTTTTTCCCTCAGCAGGTCACTGAGTCACTACTTCTCTTAAAATCTCTTCCAAAACTTTCCTCGTTATTTCCTCATAATTTTGCATGCTGTGAAATAATTACCATATAAAATATTTTGGCATATAAATGAGTTCACCATATAAAATATATATGGTATTACATTAAGAATTCATAGTTGGATCTTCACAGTAGCTTTTAGAACTCAATGTTTAAGGGAATTTTTTGGCACCACTTCAAAGAGAAAGTGACATTAAATGTAAATATTCTGAACATTGTAATTGTTATCACCATTCACTGAAAGCCCCTTTTAGAGCATCCTCAGAGGGGTAAGAGACAAAATCTCCCTGTTCTGGACACAGATTCTGCTCAAAGCAGACAGCAGTCCTTTTGCTGAACATTTCAAGGTTGTGCTTAACTAATTGAGCCTGTTTTGGCATCGTATTCTTCCTGAACAGGACTATTCTGAAATTATCAGTTCTTCTGAAAACCCATAAATGTGAATTTTTGGCTTCTAATTTTAAAAATCTTGGCTATAAGTTTTATATAGCGATTCTGTCTGTTGAGAGAACACTTAGCCCGAGATCTCATCTGGATTTAGAAGACAGAGTACAAAGACATTTTGTCTTTTGCTTGTCAGTTTATTATTTTTCATGTTCCAATTTTGCTATAGTTGAAAATGGCTTTTCCTTTCTTTGCAAGCTAAGAAATAAATCCTTCTTAAGAGTGCAGCCGTTCTGCCATTCCTTGAATTGCTAAGAACATTAATAAAATTCAGTGAAATACAAAGTGTTCATATTAATGAGAGTTCAGAGGCTTCCAAAATATTTGTAGCAATAATATTTCATGGATTATGTTGGAGTACTGTCTGTAGAGGTCAACTGTGATAGGATCACTGAAACCTGTGGCTGTGCTGTAGCCTTAGGGAACCTGTGTGAAAATAAACCACATGGCTTTGATGGACCAAAGCAGCCAGCAGGAAATAAGGGCAGAACCATCCACTCACTGCTGAACGCTGATGGCATGAGAGAAGCCATTAAAACAAATAATATAAATGAGCCTGAGCTGGCTATAAGACCTGCAAGGTGATTAATGCCTGTGGTGACAAGTTGGAGGCATAGGAGGAGATTAAAGATTAAGTTAAAGGTAAGAGTGCTAACAGGCCTTTTCCTGCCCAGCGCTTCTAATTGCTCTTCCTTCCTGCAAATCCAGTGGCCAGCACTGCCTGAGCAGCACCACATTCCTCCCTGGGACTTGTCAGGCTGCTAGATAAATGAAATACTTGTTTAAAACACTTTCTTCTGTCTTTCCTTCCATTAAAAAAAAAAAAAAAAAAAGTGCTTTTCTTCTATATTTCCTTTTTTTTTCATTCTTTTTAGCCCGCTCAGTCACCCCTTCAGAGGTTGTGTGGAAGCTGTTGCTCGTGGCTTTGTGCAGTGTCCAGCATTGGGACTTTAGGTGTAGGTTGGTCCAGACTAGCCTCCAGCTGCCCAAACTGGTGCAGTGGGCAGAGAAGAGGCCACCAGGAAGCCTGGGCAAGGACTGCAGGTTTCTGTCACTTGGCTTTCCAAAACAATTGGTAAAAGAACAAGAAAAACCCCGAGTATCAAAAAGCCCGATCCCCTGACCCGCTAAGGCTCAGTTGTAGTGTGTCTGCTGCCTTATTTGCAGGAGGTTTTAACACTTGACCTGAAAAGTCAACAAAAGAATTGCCATCTCCCATCTTAATAAATTTAGTTCTATCTTCTCTAATCACTTCCTACAAACACACAAAGTCATCTGTTTCCTTTTGGCTTAGATCTTGTATAATGTTTGGAGGAAGAAGGTCTACTTTTGTCAGCACTCCTGTTAAATTTATTTGCTTTTCTAGTTCAAGGAAAAAGCCTATAACTCTGAAAGTCATCCAGTGCTCTTATTTATTTATTTTGCTCAGTTTGATTGATACATCTTTGTTCTGAGCTTATACAAAATTGACCACAACTCCAGTAAAAGTGCCTCTTGTTAAAACACTTCCAGAATATCCACGTGCTCCCCTCCTGCGCTTGTCCTGCGTGGGAAGAAACTTGACCTTAGCTGAAGGTACACTGAATTCAGAAGTGCTCCACCAGAAATCCTGGCTGATAAGTCCAGAGCTTGATAATTATTCAGACTGCTTTGCTGCTAGTAACTCTGCTTCTTGAGTTACAAGCAAGGGTTCTCAGGCTAAGGTGGGAGTAGGGCAGCTAGTTTGACTTCCCTTTGTGACTGAGAAAGCTTTCACCTGGCTCAGTGGGCAAAGGAGTCACTTGGAGAAGCAGAAATGTCACCCTAAGGTATCACCAGTGCAAACACACACAAATAGATGCACTTAGCACTGTTTCATAATTGTTCATTGGTTCTCTCTGGCGTAATTAGGAGAACAAGCTGTAAAAGATGAATTTGATTAATTTGATTTGTGTAAATATCAGTAGATATGCTTGTGTCTATGAATGTGTATATGTACATATATATTTATTTATTTCATGTTTCATGGGCCACCAAGATTTATTGTCCTTTGTAGTAAATATTGGCCTTGGATTTATCTCAGTCAATGTTTACCTCTTAAGCCAATAAATCTTGAGGTTCACCTTAACAGAAGTCAATATCTGCTTAGTGTTCAGCTCCATCATTAATATAAATATTTTAGTGACCTTTGCATGTATTAGTCTATTTTTTAAAGTCAGCTTAGTGTTACCAATCCTATAGCACATCAGTAGTTTATTTTTCAGTTGCTTATTCCTGTAAGATTTTTATAATAACCCCTGATATTCCTGTTGAGGTGTTGCAGAGAGTGTTTTTTGAGGAGAATCTCAGGAATGTGAGTGCAAGTTGCTGTGTCCAGTGGGGAGGGATGTGGCCCACAGCAGCCGTGTATGTCTGTGTGGTTCATCACGTATTTACCTACTGCCATGGTCCAAGCACTGCTTTGATTGCTGCTTCTTTTCTGGGAGTTTTTCAAGGCATTCTTTGTATGAGCAAATCTTTCTGAGATCAAGTGTTTGCTTTTCTGTATCTGTCACTGAGTTTAGGGTTAACAGGAACCTTTAGACCACCTAGTCTGACCTTTTTATCTCCTGCCATCTTTATCTCCTCCATTTAAGAAGCACTTTTTGCCGCCTTCCATCTCCCCTCTCTTTTGACCCTCACCGAGTGAAACTTCTCTGCGGTGTCCTTATTAAAGTTTTCCTTTTTAATTGCATTTGATTTGGTGTGATAACATCTCAGTCTAGATTCACAGTCAGCTGTCCCAAAGGAGTGTTTCTCTCTGGATCTCTCTGGGCTGTCATCCCCCAGCACACGCAGGCATTGCCCTTTCCTGCCTGGATATTTAGGAAGGAACATTGCACATAAATGTTACCACGAGCCATTCAGGCATGGCTGGGGTCCCTCCTGATGTCCTCCCCCTAAAAGTGAGATACAAAGTGGAGTATAAATGCTTATGGCCTTTTCCCACCTCCTCTGGCCCCAGGAACAGGGAAAGAAGGCTATGATTTGGCCCAGGAGCTGTGAAATCCTCTCTTTAAAAGGAAGCAGTCTGAAGGCTCCAGGGCAGATACTTAATTCAGGCACCAAACTCAAGATTTTCCTTGTTGTTATTATTATTGCTGCACCACAAAGCACACATATATAATACTCGTGATTACAAACCACTTCACCAGCACAGATAAGAGAGGTGTTCATCCCAGAACATTCTCACTCCAAATCCCTGATTCTACCACCCCCTTTTCATTAAATTGCTCCTTTTATTCCAACTTAGTGTGCTGACTGTTCTCATGGATAAAAGCTTGCAGGGTTAAACCCTTTGTGAGCCTATAGAAAATGTTCTGTGCATGTAGAGTGGTTTCTATTATTCATTATAAAGGTGCTGCTACAGTAAATGGTTTAAAAACATTGTGCAATGGAGAATTCTGATCTCTGTCACATGAAACTACAAAAATGTCAGACCAGGGATTTATATGAATATTCCTTGAAGAGAAGCAAAGACAAGGAATTAGTTGTTCTCTTGTCCTATTTATTCCCTTTAATTGGATTTATTTTTAAGTGGGCTTTAGTATAGAAATTTCTGCTTCATTTCTTTATTGTATTTTGGAATTTCATATCAACAGAGATAAAGCCGGCTTGCCCTACATTAAAAAAAATCTATTTAAACCAGTGGAGGTATGTTCCTTAAACAGCAAAATCTATTTTTTTAAAAACTATTTTTTAAACCTAACCTAAATCAGTTCTCAGCTTACAGAGTATTTTAAGGTGCCGGTGTTGGAGCAGTTCACAGCAGCAAACAGAGCCAGGATTCAAGATTCAGAGCAATTATAGCTGCTGATACATCAGGTCTTGGAGGGGATGTGTGTGCTACAGGCCACAGCACAGCTGGGCTGTGCAGGAGACCTGAGAGAGCAAGAGCAGCACTTGGCTGGTTTTTGGTGCATGCCTCCAAGTCAGACTGAGGAGCTGCTCACTGTTGTCAACCTTTGATTCATAGAGTTGTGTAAATGGGCAAAAAATTCCTTTCTGTCATGCCAGAGGCCATATTAAACAGAAATCTGTAAACTGGGAGGGTTATTTAGATGGGAGGAAGCAACATGAGTTGTGTGATAATGTACTCCTGCAGGGTTTTTTTGCAATTTGTTTCGGGGTTTGTCCTGGTTTATTTAATGCCATAAGATACAATTCTCTCTGCTGAGAAATTGCTTCAAAATTATACCAGCCTGAAAGCAAACACGGAATTAGTGGAGCCAAGCAAAGGTGTTTGAAGGTTTGGACTATGAGTGACCACAAAGGTCTGGGTTAATACTGACCCACTAGCCTGCCCAGTGAATTCTTCATGTCCCCTTTCAACCAGGCATTTAAAAAATGTACTGCAGATATGCAGGAAGGCATATATTGCTTTTCCCCCTCTCCCATCCCAGCTATGCTAATGAAAGCCCAGCATAGCTGAGATTTCCAGATCTGCTATCACTGTGGAGAGATAAAAGTAGGCCTGTGCACCTTACATTGCAGAATTGAACACTGGGCACTCGTGATTTTTGTGATGTTTGAGGCAGAATGCGGAAGAAAGAGGTGAGTGCAGAGTCTGCTGGGCAGGTTTTAAAAACACACTGAACTGCTGGGGAACGGGTGCTGGGAGGTTGGAAGGAGCAGGTGTTGCTGCCAGGGATATTGCTGGGACTCTTCAAGATGTCTTTGATGTACATTGCAGTGGTTAGTGAAGACTTGGAAAGAAAATTAATAAGAAAGATGGAATGAAGCAATGTAATGGCATCTGAATTTATTTCCATAGGTATGAAGAAAGTGTGCCCTTAGGTCTGTGTTTGTGCATCTACAGATTTAGGCTTTTCATGCTTAAAAAGCTCCTTTTCCTTCAGAGCCCTGCAAACACAGACCACTTAAGAAAACATGCATGTTTTGTCTGATCTAATCAATCTCTATGTTCTCCTTCTTTGAATTGTAGTGGAGCTGTAAAAAATGAAACTGCTTAATTGCGATAGTTCACTGAGAACTCCTACAAAAGAGGTATTTGTTGTCTGGGAAAATTTTATCTCCAGTTCATTTTATTGTAGAAGATTCTATCTCGGAAATGCTGTGAATCAGAGATGAAGGGGAGTAATGATGAACTTCAGGAAAACATAAGGAAAATGTGTGGGTGTATGAGTTTGCACATGTCTGTAAGCTATAATAGATATGCAAATAAAAAAGCAAGTGCTTGTGGACATGTGGTTTTGCATTAGATGTGAATTTTATTCATCAGCTCTTTAACACTAGATTTACACACTTTTTAAAAACCATTCTGACTCATTCCAGAGAACCTTTATCAGCTATTTTATAATGATTTCATTTACCGACCCAATTATAAACGAAATTGAATCCTGTCCTCTAACACAGGTTAAAATGTTTTCATTATAGGCGGCTGTCTGATATCTGCAGGTGTGGGAGCACACAACAGGGATGGAGATTAATTAAGCAAGATGTGGGAGATGGCTGCAGCCGAGTGCTCCGAGCTTGTCAGCCAGGGAGAGGCGTGTCAAACACCCTGTGATTAGTAGCAGCACACGTCCCTGACTCGCAGCAGGGACTCAGGGACCCAGAGCTGCAACTCTGCAGAGCTTGGCTCTGCTCTCTCACTGCTCCCGAGCTGCTCCAGTGGCCTCATGCTCTGATATTATCAGAATTACCCAAGGAATTTCCTGATGTTCTGAATTGTACGTGAGCAAACCTCCTCTCATTGCACTTCTATTGAGCATCTTGTCCTTCTTTAGTGTTGTGTTATTCTTTAACATCTTTAGCACCCTTGCAGTGTTCTGATTTTTATGTTAATGACAAGAACCACCAGGTGTGGAAGTGTAAAGATTTTAGCCTAATACCTAATAGTTCTTATCTATTTTTGTGCTGATACAGTTGCCAGGCAGAGGTGCTGTCTTGTGGCACTCAAGGTGCACCAGCTATAGTTGTAAAAATAGTGTGTAGGAGCAGTAAGTATATGATTTGAAGGAACACTTGTAATTATCAAATACAATTTAATTTTCCTATATTTATAGAAAACTGTTAAAAGTGATTCCTTCAGAGGATGGGAAAAAAAAAGTAAGTAGATTAATATCATGTTCATGTCCAAGTTCCACAACTACAACAGTTTGTGTGTAACCATGCTCTGAATAGAAAAATTGGGTGAATTACTAGGGTAAAAGTTTCTCTGGCAACAATTTTCTAATCATAGGGATGCAAGAAAATGTAAATGTGTGTGTATATATATATATGGATATATAAAACTTCATTTTCACGCAAGAATGTCCTCAGTATTAAAGGCAAGACAAAAAAAGCTATTACTATTGGGGGGGAAGGTGTTCCTCTTCACTGCACAATGTGAACTGTAAGGTAATGTGCATAGTATGGTTTTGTTCAGATTTACTTGCGTACATGTGAAATACAATTTGTCATAGTTTCTTATTTAAAATAATGTCCTATATCCCTACTCAGGGGTATCCTCAGGGATATATGTTCATGTTGAGGGACATCTCCACCATCATCTACTCCAAGAGGACACATAATAGTGCATTTCCAATTGCAGCCCCTCTGGCAGCTCTTGAAATCTCAGCATACTCTGTTATATTTTCAGATCACTTCAGCTGTAGTGACCATGAGATTGGGCCACAGTGATCAACTCTGTCAGTGCCACTTGCCAAGGGCTTCCTCAGCTGGCTTACCTGGATCCTGAAGTCAGGATGAGGAGTGCACAGTGACTCTCCAGCTTCATTGGGATAGTCCAGAAGAGGGAGCTTGAAATTAAAGAGTGAAGGGATTTAAAAGTACCAGAAGGAAATAAATTGTAAATATGGGGACTTTGTTGTGGTCGCCCTTTATCACGGGTGGAATTTGCTTCATATTAGCAACAACAGAGCCTTGTTTTGGCGATGATGATTATTCTTGTGGTGGTGTGTTTCAGTCCACCCAGAAGCAATTTTCTTTCAGTTACTAAGTTAAAACACTTATTCGTTCAAATATTAAGTTAAAATACTTATTTTTTCAGCCTGGTATCCTCCATTGCTTTTCCAGAATTTTGAGAAAGTAATTAATTGTGGGGAAAACGAAAAATCATAAACTTGTGTGGGACTTAAAGGATCATTCTTGTGTTTAGTCAGCTCAAATGCTCCATTCTCATTTCAGTGACACCAGGCATGGATTTGGCCCACATGGTCTGAAGTTCATGGTTTGGTGTGCTGAGCCTTTCCCTGGGTCACTTCTGTGATGTCCATGCATAGAAATAACACCTTTGACTTTGTTACAGTGCCCTTTTCTGCTTCAAATAATGATGCATTTGGGGAGTTCTCAAGACAAAAGTTTCAGCAGAGTGTGCTTGCAGCAATGCTGTGTATTTACAGTGTATAATCTGCAGAAATGTCTCTGTCTTTGCATTAGACCCAGTACCTGCAGGCTAAGGAAGGAGTTCCTAAGCACTGTACTGTACCTACTAAACCAGAAGGAAACTTGTGCAGTTTAGTGTTTGTGTTTCTCTATACCTGTGTATATATATATTTGTACATTTTATCAACTAGAAAGAGTATTTTATTGACCCAAGCTCCTCTGGACTTTTGTTTTTGCTTGTTTGTTTTCCTTTTGGCATTTAAATTCATCCCTCATCTTGAATCCTAGTTCCAAGATGAAAATCTTGAGAATGGTCACACACAGGAAAACAAGAGAACCAATGTGATTATGTTCAACTGAAATAGCATTTTCAACAATGCTTTCTTTTGATTTTAGCTTTTCACTAAGAAATGTTATTCTGAAGTAATTTCATTGTGAAAAGTAGATCCTCTGGAGTTATCACAGTCGGACAATTAGACAGTTTCAGAACTTTTGAAACATTTTAAATGGGAAATGACATCAGCCATTTTTGACAGGAATATTCAGTTTCAGCAAACTGTTTTTTTTTCCCAAGAAAAATCATGTTGCAATTCCTACTGAAGGCCTCCTGGTGTGCAGGGACTTTGTTGGTGGGCAGTGGTGTGAGGGATGGGAAGTTGGGACCCAGCCTCTGCAATTATTCACGCAGAAGGGCAGATATTCCTCGGCCAGTGCACAGAGAGCATATTTTCCGTGCATTATGCATGGGATTTGCTCCAGCTGGCCTCTGACTCACGCTCCCCTGCCTCCCCCGTGTCTGCGGCCGGGCCTGGGACCACCTCATCCCTCCCACTGGGAGCAGCTCCGTGCCAAGCCTGGGCTCCCGGCAGGTGGACGGGGCTTCCAGACATCCCTGCTCCCAGCTCCTGCTCAAAGCCAGGCTGCACAGAGCTGGCTGCTCTCCCCCAGAGCCTTGCCCAGTTTGGAAACATTCCCCTTCCCTGGGCCCCTCTTCAGGGTCTGACCACCCTCATCGGGATTTCTTTTCCCCCTCTTGATCAGGTGGTAATTTCCTCTGCTCCTATTTGTGCCTGTTGTCTTAGCAGCAATGAGATCTCCCTGATCCTGTTCTCAGGAGAGACCAAACACAGTTCTTCCCCTTCTCTTCATCTGCTCTATGCTCCACGCCCTGGACATTTTGATGGCCACTGTGGACTCGCTCCAGTTTGTCAGTGTCTTTCTGGTATGGGGGAGCCCAAAACTGGCCATGGTACTCCAGGCTGCCCAAGAGGGGCTGAACAGAGGGAGAAAATCAATTCCTTCAACCTGCTGGCTACAGTCCTGGAGATACAGCCCAGCCTGCAGTTGTTCTTGAACTGATTATTGAAACCTGAGGAACTGGTCTACTGTGAAAGACTCTGGGGAGCTGGGGCTGCTCAAAGGGGTGTCCTGTGCCTGGCTTTGGGCACCAGGTGGGAGGGGGCTGAACATCCACACTGTGCAATGTTCCTCCTCTGCCTCACAGCAGCCAGTGCCTGCTCTGCCACAAGTGGGGGTGGGCCTGGAGCTGGGGCTAGCTGAAGGAACTGTGGGTCTTCCCTCAGCTTTGGGAAAGGTCAGGTGGAGCTGATAGCAAGAAGTGGACCTGAGTTATATTTCCACCAAGCCCTGCCTCTTGGACAAGTGTGGTACAAGCAAGGCTTGGCAGCGTGACTTCGATGGAGTGATGCTTCTGAGGGATGGGTGAGAGGAAGAGGGGCCAAAGCAGGGTGTGGGGTTGGGCCCTGTCCTTGAGCCACATTGTTTGTCCCCTTTGTTACCTCTTACTGCAGTAGGCCATGGCAGAAAGCTTTCCAGGTGAAGATCCCTGCAGAAACTCTCTCTGGAAGCTGCTGTTAACGTGTGGAAGATGATGTGACCCATTGGCACGTAGATGTACAGAGCCTGTAAAATGAATTGATGCTCAGCCCATAAAGCTGTACTCTGTTCATTGGGTGTAATAATTAATGAACCTATAAAGGGACTTCATAAAACAGTAAAAATAGAAATACTTCACAGAAATAGAAGATGATAGATTTTTATTTCTTTCTGTTTTACATGTCTGTTAGTTATGTGGACCTGTGACTTAATGCATGTTATGGAATTAGACATGGACTTTAGTGTTAACCTGCCATTCACAATGTCCTCTCATGTCCAATTTATATGATCATTATGGTAAAATCAATGCACGTCTTAATTGTAATAATAACTAATCATCAGCCATTATAATGAAGTAATTAAATATTCTAAATTGTTAATAACTTTGGATGCTGCTATAATTAATTTGTTGCTGCCCTAACAGGAAAAGAAATTAACAGAAGCAAATGTTTTTGTTAAGGCTTCAGTACTGACTCCTTCTTAGGTACATGCCTGCCACACCACATATTTGATTATAGTGATTATAACCTCGGGGCTGTTAATTTTAAATACCTCTAAAAAGGAATTTTTTCTTTTACCTGGTTGCAATGCTTTTATTCTCAGTAGTCAGTAAATCACAGTAATGGTTCCTGGTGCTTCCAGTATTGTACATTAGCAAGGACTTGCAGCATTCCTAGGAACAAGGAGTATGGATTGGAGCCTTGTACTTACACTTAGCAGAGACCCTTGCCATTTATTCAGTGGTAAAGTACTGTGTTTATTCCCTCACTATACAGATGTTTATTGAAGCCAGTCTGGTTTAAATTTTATGCTCTTCATCCTTACAGAGCAGGAGGAGCTGTTGTTAGAACAATTGCTAGAAAGATGTTGTCTTTCAGGAAACGAATCATAAGAAAATCTCAGAAGTAGATAAGAAGACCCCATACACCCCCACCTCCTACCCCCCACCCCCGTTTTAGAAATCTTAAAATAGTACTCTGATAGTACCCAAAGCTACAGCTAAAGGGAGCTGGAGTTACTATCAACTCTGTTTACTAAACTTTAAAGGTATGTAAGTAGGAAAGGTTTAAAATACTTGAATCTTGCTGCTGGGGCAGCCTCATTCCGAGAAAATGTTGCGTGTCTTTTGTTGAATTATGCCAGAACAGCTCCATATCTTTTAAAGCTGTCCTCAACAACACAGGGCTGGCTTTGTTTTGCTAGAGACATAGCAAAAGAAGCAAAAACTGCATAGTGCAAACATTGAAGGCTTTCTGAGGCTGCCTGCACAATGAAATTGTTCTGATTGAACTCTTGACAAATTATAACCTGCAGGTACAGTGAGGATTTTCCATTTTTGCCTAACACGTATACATCTTGTCTCTTCCATTTTTCCTTCCCTGCAATGCATTCAGCACAGCAAGAGCTGGAAAGAAATCTGATTGTGAAACTGATAAATTGTCTTACATAGTTTCCCTATTTTGGCCATTGCCATGGTCTGGTTCTGAAAGTGCTTGGAATTCTCTTTCTCTCGTTTTGTTTTAACAAGCTTCTTCTCAGTTGCCTATTGCCAGTGCTATATTACCCACAGTGCACATCATTTTTTTTCTATCTCCTATTCTACGTCGACTCCAAGAGGCCTCGGTGTAAAAGCAGATGAGATGATTTATTTTTATCACACTTGTTTTCTCGTGAGAAAGAGAACCCCTTGGCCCTGCCTTCTCCACTGGCTTCCTCTTAGCACAGGCATTTGCTTCTTGGCAAGTGGGGTCCATAAAATGCTACTGAATTAAACCAGCAAAGTGTTTCATTATATTTATTCTGCAATCACTGTGATAGATACTCTTCTGGTCTAAATAGGTGCAGTCTCACTGGTTTGAGTGCAGTTTGCCTTCTTGGCATCAGAAGGGGATTGGCTCAACCTGGCCAGGTGGCCAGGAGTCATCAGAGATGCCAGACAGCAGAGGATCAGCCCCTGTGATTCCAGATGTGATTGCAGTTATTTGCAATTCCATGTACACTCATGGAAGACATTTTATGTGTTAAAACTTGCTGCAAGCCTTTGATATCTTTGACCTTTTAAAAAAAGTCTTCTAAATTTTGATATTCCCTAAGCAGACAGCTGGTATTTTTTGATTGAATAGATAGAGATTTCATGTCTAAACGCATTTCTTGGTTTCACTTTGCTGGATTAGTTCACTGCTCCCTGTATGTTCTCTGCTGCTCACAATCTTTTCTTCTGATTTGTTTTTGAGTGATACTATCAAAAGGTTGCAAGGAATTGAAGTGGCAGAAACGGCCCTGGAAAACCTTAGTGGTGCCCTGCTAGTGTGTCCCTTTGGACCTAAATGTGGATATTCGGGTACATACAGTCCCATCTGCAGCTACACTTCCAGGCCCAGAAATTGCCCCTGATACCTTCTGATTGGAACAAATGCTTGGCCCCCAAGAGCCACGAGCACGATCCTCTGGGAGGAGGTGGGGAAGGTTTAAAAAAATTGCAAAGCCTGTCACAATCTTTGACTTTGGAGACGGTGAAAAATGGCCCTCCAAGTGCTGATGCTGAGCCAGGGACACGCCGGGTGCAGTGCAGCTCTCTTGGTTGCAGTCTCATGAAGCAGCAGCTTAAATACCAGAAGTGGTGCCCTATTTTCTTCATCTGCCACCTGAATAAGTCATCTGGACAGAGGGCAAATGATACGTGGTCAACAAAATAAAGAAATCCCTCTGAGCAGTTCCCATTTACAGCACAATCATAAAAATCCTGGCAAAAAATCAAACCATTTCCATATCAGTTGAGCACACAGCATTGAGAGCACGGTCGGTGTCAACAGTGCAGGGGCAGGAGACAGAGGCTGCTGTGTTCTTGGTGCTGCAGCTCAGACAGAAGATGAAATCATGGTAGTTCAACGTTTGGAGACTTAACTACTGATTTTCTGGCTTTCTGTTTGTGCTAGAATAGAACCTGCTTGTGCTTGAAAAAAACATGTGGTTGTTAGGAATGTGTTTGCATGTGTTTGGCCCTAATTATTTAAAAAAACCTTCAAACACTAGAAATACACCTACTTTTGCAGAGCTGTAGTTACAGTCTCTGCTTGGTGGTGGGATGGTTGCAGCACTGTGTTTGTAAGGGCTGGTTTTTGCTGTAGTGGCCAGAGAATGATTTTGGATGTCTTATAAACAAGTGCGTGGTACAGGGAAAAACAACAGAGCATATTTTTGGCCTTGGCTGTATTGTTTATGCCTTTAGCAAGCACCACTTACTCAACTTATTCAGTATTTAAAGCTTGTTTTCTCTACATAGTACAGGCCCAGGAACACATGGCTTGAACTGAATATGCCAGCATCAGACCTGCATTGGGGGGATGGAAAATAGGTCTGGTTTTTTGCAGTTTCAGATTTTGGTTTGATTCAGGAAAAAAATACTTCAAATTTTTGAAGTATTTTGGTGTATTGATCCTTGTGACATTTTTGTGTTTATTTCAGACACTGAAGATAGTGGGAATAAAAATTTCCAAACCCATTCTACACTTAGTCTGAACTGAATCAAAAGCCTGATTTCCTACAGGGTTCTTAAGCATTTGATACTTTAGGAGGTGATAATTTCCAGAAGGATGGTTTTCTTTGGTGCCAGTCTGAAAGGCCCAGTTCTTGGCTGAGAAACTTTGAGGCTGCCTGCTGATCCATATCATTGGAGATCTGAGGGTGTTTAATGAATCTCAAATTGAGCATCCAAAAGCAGAAACACTTCAACTTGTTAATCACTGCTAGATATCTTGGCCTAACCATATCAATTAAGAGAAGTAATTCTCTAGCAGAAAAGGAACATGGTGGTGTGTTTTCAGTGAGAGTTGTGATATTACTGGTTGCCTGCATTTATATCAAAGACATGCCATGGTTTCACTTTGGAGTTGTAAATCAGCATCACCATAACTTTGGGTGCCTTGCATGTCTCTGTGTTTACATGTACCTAAGAATAATTTTTGATGACATGTCCTTCAAAGGTCTCTTCAAAAATCCAAGTCTTGGTCTAATAAGATTAAGACTTCACTGGAATAAGATTAAGATTTCACCCCATCATGTATGGGGTACTAGAAGATTTACACTGATATTCTGCTACACAGCAGAGTATTGGGGTAAATCTGCTGTTGCTGCTTATAGATTTTGGGTTCATTACACTGGCAGCTGAAAGTTTTAGTCTGTGACTTTTCAAGAGTTTGGTTTTTTTTTTATAAAACTAAAAGATGATGTAGAAACAAAATGTGGAACATTTTGGAGAAGGGTGCAGTGCTATACATAATTTATTGGGCACTGTTTGTACAGTCAATTGTTAAGTTATAAATAAAATGGAGGATTAACACAAAGATGAAAGTTTGAAACTGTGAGTAGTTATTTCCTCTGTATTTCTATTAAAAAAAAGGGAAAAGCTTCCAAGTTTGCTCAAACAGCACATTTTGGTTTGGTTATTGATATTCACTGTGTTGTACCTATTTTTGGATGTATCACATTGGAGACTTTGTGCCTCACAGGGTGCCTTTTCCTCAGTAAATGCTCTGCAGGCTGCAGAACTCTTCTCAGCACTCGGTGAGGAGCCCTGGCACAGCCAAGGTGAAACCAGAGGGAGGCAAAGGAGCCTCTGTCACACTGAATTCCCAGTCTCAACTGGATTTCCCTCATGGACACCAAGTCCCTTGGTGGCTGTTCCAGTTTGGCACCCACCAGTGTGGCAGTTTCCCCATCCTGCTGGAACCTCAGCTCCCAGTTCCAGCTGGAGCATTGGCACAGGAACCAGCTCCAGAGATCTGTCTGTACCAGGCAGATGGTTTCTGCCAGCAGAGAAATCCCTAGAAGTGGAGAAATGCTGAACCTATGTAAGATCACAAAAATGAGCTTAGTGGATTTAAGAATAAGGTCCACAGACTTCTCAAAATAATTTGTTGTGATCTTTGCATTGGTGCTCAGAGTGAGGTGAGGAAGAACTTTCTCCTGGATGCCTTGGAGCAGGCTTTGTATTCATGGTGGAGGGGTTTCCTGAATGTGAGTAGGAATAGCACGGAGTGGGCCTGATGAAAACAACAGGAGTAAAATACATAATTTTGTTATGTATAGGCCATGGGCTGAGCATCCCTTGCAGGTGCTGTGGGAGGTGCCTGGTTTGAAATCTCCCAGTTCTCCTACAAGTGGTGGTGACGCTGAGCTGTGATCCTGAGCAAAAACATTCAGACTGATGAAGAGGAAAGACATGAGCAATTTGAACTTAGGAGTGAAACATTTCCTAGAACTGAGCCTGAATAAAGTCTGGAACAGTTGAACAGGAAATAAGCTAATAATGGGATTTTACAATACGCATTTCCCATATAAGGCATTGAAATGTAGCATGGGTTTCATGGATTTGGTGGCTGATCTTCTGCCTATTTTGATGAAGATTTTAGGTTTCTTCCCCGTTTGTGTAGTTGTGTGTGTGAGGTCCTTTCTCCACTCCAGACTGAAGTGTTTCATCTCACCACTGTCCTTGGTGGTCCCTGGATGGGCCATTCTAGGCAAGACCAGGGGAGAGAGAGCAGTTAACAATCCCCTCTTGCTGCCTTTTGTTTTTGTTGGGGAGCTATTTCCTTTAGCCCTTGAGGCTGATGCATAGGAAGGGGAAGAGAGGTGGGGAGCGCCCGTCGCGATGCAGTTCATGCTTCTGAGAATAAGTTCCCCAAAATCTGATGTGGGGAAAGGAAGCCCTGGCTCCACAGAGCCTGCTGTCTCCCTCAATAAACAAAGGACTGGGTTTGGGCATGCTGCCCGAAGTGTTGGTGCAGGGTGTGTTCCCATCTCCACTGCTCTGCGTGGCCTTTTAAGGCGATGTGACAGCGAGCTGGAGACATGGAAAGGTGTGGAACTCAGCCGTGATTAACGAGCACGAGGCTCTTCTGCAGCTTCCCTCTTTCCGGAGCATCGCTTGGATTCCCTTCTCACGAGCGACTCGCTGAGATTTTCAGAGTTTGGCCTCTTCTGCACTGTGAGTGCAATCTCCTGCCAGCTCTTATGCTACATTGATTTAGAGCCAACTACCTTTCCAAATGTGCTCTGTACTGTGGAACAGGTTTTGCTTGTAAATGCAAGGCCAGATGTTCAGAGGAGGAGAGCTCCCGTTTGGGCATCTGGCAGTCACTGCTGGGCCACAAACCCATCACAGCTGAAAACCTGAAATCTCTCTGCTTAGACAACACAGTACTCAGTCTGGCCAGTTTGTGCACTGCTGTAGGAGGTGCCTTTCTCCATATAATTCAGGAGTTCTTTAAAAACAGCACACACCAAGTCACGGTCTCAGTTTTAAACCACAGCTTGTGCCTAACAAGTTATTTTGATTTCTTGTTGAGCAGGGGTTCACTTTCCAGTTACAGCTAATGTTTTCCTTTCCTTCTTCTGCAAAATCTGTTAACAAAGGCTAAATAAACAATGACGGTAGGTCTACTGGCTAGATAAGAAATAGGTCTGATTTATTAATAAATGTTTCTTTTTTTTTTCCAGTGACATATTTGATGCCATGTTCCCTGTCACACACATCGCAGGAGAAACAGTCATACAACAGGGTAATTCTTCCTGTCATTTTTCCTCTTGTGTGTTTGCTAGGGTCCTATAATTCATAGCTCTTCATTTGAGATTTCACCCTCTTTGCTTAATGGGAAGATTAACCATATTCCAAAGGCCTCCAAGTGTGCAGCTATATGATAAGTTCATGGGTGCAAGTCTCTTGCTACACATGCAGAGAACCCCGCTCTGATGGATCTCCAGGGTTTCAAAGTGCTACAGTTAAATGTAGATAAACAGCACTTCAAATTAAAATGTTCATTCCTTAACTGAAGATAGTCAGGAAGTAAACCCCAGCTCAGGATGCATAAGGGTGGCTCAGGCAAGCTGAGAGTAATTAGAGATGGAAAATATTTTTATGGTTGTTGGGAATATTCAACACCTCATTGTGCTGTATCAGAGTTATCACGCTTGGCAACTTACCTGCATGCCTGCAGCATGTTTTGGAGGACTTCATTACCCTCAGGCTATATTAAAACCTCTTGAGTGTTTACCCTGAATGAAGTATTGAATCAATCAGAAGAGATAAATTAATGCAATTGAAAGGTACTAATAGCAAGGAATCATAGTGATACTTTGATTTATGAAAGCAAATAAGCAAGGATGTTTCAGAAAATTAATCTCTCTGTAAGTAATCTGGTGTACAAACCTGTGCAAATATGTACAGGATTAAATACAGGGACAGGAAGTTATTGAACAGCTTGGCAGACCTTCAGGAAACAATCACCTTTTGTATTTTGCTTCCAGGTGATGAGGGAGACAACTTCTATGTGATTGACCAAGGCGAGGTGGATGTAAGTATGCTCTTGCAGTATAATATTTATTTTGAAGCTAGATAATAAAACTGTATGCTTTGGCAGAGAGCTTGAGCCTGCCACGTGCTGTGGGTCTGTCTCCTTTCTTCTTGAACTAGGTTTCACAGGATTGGTTCCATTACTTTGCTTTTGTTATTTGTTCATAGTCATAAATTTGGCATGTGTTACATCCTAGCTTATTTGTCCATTCCAAGCAGGAAAATAGTATCAAAATCAAGCAAATGACATTATCTTCAGAGCCCTAACCACACCTGGAGGTGTGCAGTCTTTGGCAGAGCAGGCCACCATGCTGGAATGCACCTGAGGGTTCAGATCAACCATAAAGAAAATATTTTCTTTAATCAGTTAGCTTAGCTCATGTGTTGTTTGTTTTTGTTTTGTTTTGGTTTGGTTTTTTTTTCCAGAAATTGAGATATAGCCTCAGGCTGTGAGTTTCATCTTAGAAACCTTAATTTGCTTTTAAAATTAGGTCCAAATATAAGAACAATGCAGCATATTAATAAAGCAAAGATTATTATAAGTGTAAAGTGATCTGTTAGACCACAAAATGTTTACAGGAGTATGCAGTGGTTTAATCAGCAAGCCCTTGAAAAGAAACTTCTTTCAGAACCTGCCTTCCAAATCATAAACTATTCACCTCCTATCATTTCTCTCCTGTATGAAACTCACCCTTGTGCAGTTTTGCTGCAAGTTCCTACACACATGTATCCACAGTAGCTGTGTAGGAAAGCCTTGCTCATTAGCAACTTTGCTCTTCAGATGCCCACATGAGTTTGGTTTGGCATATTTAAAGAAAAAGGTGATTTATTTTAAATCCAGGCAGGAGGCACAGAGTTATTTTAGTGAAAGTTATTTTCTTTTAGCGGTCTGTTTGTGTCAGGAGACCATCTAATTGGTATTGTTGGGAATTGAGAAACCTCACATGCTGCCTCTGCCTCTGGAAGCTGCTCCTCAGGAAATCCGTCTGACTCACTGTTCCTATCAGACAACCCTCTCAACAGCAAACACTGCCACATCCACAGGGCCAGAAAATAAAAGGGCAATATTTATAGAACAGTGTTAAAAATTTTAGTTTTAAAATAATTGGCTTGGGATTGATAGGGAGCTAAATGAGTTCACTGGCTTTGAATCAGACCCGCAAACACGCAAATGCACATGTTGAAGTTATAGATTAATCCTCTTTAAAAATAATTTGTCCTCTCTCAACACCTTTAGGAAAGCTTTCTTCAGTGTTCAGCTCAGGGAGAGTGAGGGACTGACTGACATCAGAAGACAGTTTGCAAAACCCTTGCAATTAATTGCAAAAGAGTTGATATTCTATATGCACATACTGCTGTTAAAAAACAGTGACAAGGTAGGGTTTCAATGAGTAGATTGCCACTTTGGTTTAATGAGCATTATCATTCCCTACTCCCCTGAACTCAGCCTATAGCTGCTAGGACAGATTAAAATGGACATACCCACCACAATGTCACCCTGACACTTACCAGAGACACGTACAGACATCACCTGTGGGACAAATACTTCCTAACAAGAGCTAAAAATGTAATTTGGGCTGTGCTTCTCCAGAGACCAGCACAGCTTCTGACCATCTGTGTCTGGCCAAACTCTTCTGTGACCAGCTCTCACACTGCCCCACCTCAGCACCCCCTAAGGTGCCTCCTGATGCACCTTTCCACTGCTCTCCCCATCTGCTCAGCTTGGTTCTTTCTCCTTCCTAAGCTTTTCCCAAAACTTCAGCCAAACCACCCCCTGAATTCCAGTGCAAGGTGCTGTGCAAGGCGCGAGGCGTTTGCTCGTGCTGAGCTGTGCCCTGGAGGCTGCCTGCATTAGCTGGGAAGCTGCAGGGGGGTGATCCAGATTCCCCCTCAGAGCAAAATCAGGGCACCAGTGCAGGGTGAGTTGCTCCTGTGTGAGGCAGCAGCTTCCAGACGCCCTGGGCGTGCCCATCACCCCGAATGTGGGGCTCCCCAGAAGAGTTCTGCCACTTTCTGGGCAGAGCTGCTGAAATCCTTGCTCTCTGAGGAAACCCCAGGCCACTACTAAGCGAGCTGCTGTTCATTTAAGCCCTGCCAGATACTTTTCTGGCGTGCTTCCATGCTTCTCCAAGAAAGAAAAGTGACTTGGAGTGGAGACAATTGACCCTGAGACTTAGAGCCTCGAGCCATTTTCTGCCTGGTTCAGCTGGTGTTGGCACGTGCACAGGGGCTTTAACCCCTGGCCAGGGTCTCTGCTGCCATTCCCTGATCTGCTTGGGAGTGGCAGGAGTACCAGGAGGGGTGGATTCAAGGAGCAATTTGCTCTGGACTCACCATGGCTGATAAGCACCCAGATTTTCCATGCACGGACGTAAAGGAGGTCGCGAGTGTCATCATAAAATCTCTACCCATGGAAGAAAGTCATGACAAAACCGAAAAAAACCCCAAATAAAATCTATCAGCCAAGCAACCAAAACCAAACAGAAACCACCAACAAAGTGAGAATAACAAAATCAGTGTGTGGTGTTTTGGGTTTCTAAAGCTGCACCATGTAAAAATAATTTTTGTTCGAGTTTTGGCGCAGGCACCCCACAGACTAAGTGAGAACTTTCTAAAATTTTCCCTTACAAAATAATCTGAGTCAAATTAGAAGCACCATAAAATATTTTTTTAATATAATAGCACTTCATTCTCAACTCTTACATTTTCTTAGAGTATAAACAAGCCCTGTTAGCACAGAATAAAATATCTGTACATTTTCTTCTGTGGACCAAGGGAAGGGCACAAATTTTCATAAGTAAAAGAAAGATTTTAGAATGAGGAAGAGGTAGGCCTTGGAAAACATGGGGTTTTCCTTTCTTCTACTGTATCCTGCAAGCCAGGTACACTTTCACCACAGCTGGCATTATTGTATTATCAGTCACAGTCTTCCTCCTTAGAACATCAGTGTTGAGGAGAATTTTATCTCGTGACCTGTCCCTGCAGATGGTTACAGTGCACACGAGGTAGATGATGGCAAAAACTTTGAAGTCTTAGAGGTCACTTGTCTACTGGAAGCTTTCCTGCGCAGACAAGTGGGAGCGTGGGCCAAAAAGGAGCTGGCAGAACTTAAATTATAGTTTCCAGTAAAGATGTTGAAAGTACCTGCTAAAATATGACTTGCAAAAATCTCTAATCCATATTTCTAAGTATAAAGTGACTTCCTGTTTGTTATTTTAATCTCATAACCTCACATTTTTTCGCTTTAAAAAGCGCCGTCGACTGCCCTTTTCGAACAGATGTATTTTTTTTTAGATCCAGCAACTTCTTATTCTATTTAATGTCACAGCAACTTTCTCTACAGGCATTCTCAGGTTTTCTTCTTGTAAGACAACAGCAGCCAAGCTGTAATATGGTGAAAATAAAAATGAAAACTTTTCAGTGTTTTTTTCTTTAATTTCTATATTTACTGTATAAATCTCTGTGTGAAGCTATACATGAATATCGTGGACAATAGATAAAATTATCTCTTGATTGTAGGTCAAATTTTCCTGAAGGCCTTATTTGTATATACAAACTGTCTAATTTGTGTATACAAAGATGAAAATTACACAGTGTTTTATGTGAGAATACTGTTAGATTTTAAAACTAGTTATATTTACTGGTTAGATTCCATAAATTGCTTCTAGTTTAAATTCTTCCATCGTCAATGATTTTTCTAATATTGGAAGGTTTCCTTTTGAAATTTGAAGCAGAACATTTTAAAGTTTGGAGTTTTTCAACTTGGACTCTTAAGGATTCTTAAGGCAGTCTCCAAGTTCATATGTTCAAATTCAAACTTACAAATAAAACACTGTCTTTGAGAGAACTACCCACATAAAAATACCCTTCATGTCTAAGGATTGTTCATTTTTCCAAGAATAAATAAAACACATCTTCATTTTTGGATAACAAATATTAAGGCTTGACAAGACACAAAGCACAAATTATTACAAACAGATACAAGGGAGGGGATTTAAGACATAAGAATTACCATGTCTGGAACAAATTAGATTGTCCACACAGATCACAAAGTGGCAACAAAAAAATTTAAAAAAGTGTTAGAAGTTAACTTGAAATCAGCAATGCAAAATTAAAGGACAGATAAAATCACTCCAGTGAAGCTCATAGATAGATGTTCATATCCTGCCTTCAAGGTAAAATTCTCATGGCAAGGCTCCTTTCTGCATCTCCAGAGAAAGAAGATGAAGGTGAGGGAGGCCCAGATTCATTCCTGTGCACTGAATGTTGGGTGACTCTGCAACTTCTCCCACAGTTAGTGCCCATGGATATCACAGCCCATTTGCCTCCTAAAAAGATAAGGAAATGAACCAAATGGTGTGATTCTCAAGCCCCCAGAAATTGCAGTGTTCATATTAGATGATGGAGAACAATAGGAATCTAAAGTACTTCTGCTCTGTGAAAAGTAGATCATCCTGATGGCTTGGTCATATTTGGGCATCTGAACTTCTACTTTTCCTCTTCAGCTGTGTGAAAGAAGGTTCCAGCTATTATGGATCTGTGACTGGCAGGTCAAGTGAAAATTAGGAATAATTCATTTATGTACTCACCACTTTGGTGAGAGTTCACTAATGCCTAAAACTGGCTCAGCCAAAACCTCAGCACAGCATTTTTTAGGATAAATAGGGAGATCATCTGAGCTGCTGCCATATAAAATCGACTTTCATAAGCTGTTCTGAGCCTAAAATAGCTTTGCTTCCCACACCTTACAAACAGAACTTCTTTCCTTTCCACTTCTTTTTAAAAAATCTATTTTGAAGGGATTTATAGTGGAGCTGAACTCTGTTAAAGGGCAGGATGGCTTTGTAGTGTGCCATCAGTGCACTTCATCACAAACACAGAAGTTGAGTGTTGACTTAGGCCTTTGCAGGGAATGAAGTCCAATGGTTTTGCTTCTAGAAAACAACTTATTCTCAAACTGTTTTCTTTTTCAGAGACTGATATTCGAAATGACATTTTATTGGGGGAGTGAGTGCTGGGCCCAAAGACTGTCAGATCAGTGATTTGGTTTCACCTCAGAGCACTTTAAACCTGACACCCTTAGGTGGAGGAATGACCATTTGCATAAACTGTTTAAGGCGAGATGTCAAACATGTTTTGTACAGTCTTGTCAAGTAAGAGAGCAAAATTAGAGGAATCTTAGAGCAGTTCAGTAGTAGCCTGTCTAATTAACGACTGTGCAACGTTAAATGTCCATCCTTCACTTGCTCAGTCTTGATTTTTACCAGCATAATTCCCCTCTTTGGGCTGCAGTCACATCCTGCACACTGCTTTAACAAGAAATGTCACCATGTTGCCTAAAAAATACGTGTTGGAATGAGTTTATTTTCCTGCTTATAATTCAGACCCTTCTGCAGTAACAAAATCTGTGTTGTGCAGCAGAAGAGCATGTACTCTACACATACACATGTATTTTTGGTGTGCTGAAAAAGAGTCAAGGGTGCCACGTCAGTTGACATTCAGGATGTGATCCAAAACCCATTGGAATTTAGATTTTCCCCACCATCCTTGAGACTTTTTACTGAGGACACATGGATTACTGTCGTGTGGCAAACCCCATCCAGTGAAATTCCTGTAGTGTAGGGAACCCATCCAGCGAAATTCCTGCAGAAGGAGGGTATCCCTACAGTCAAATATGCATCTGGGCAATTTTGCAATGAACCAGTAGAGTTTAGAAATGTTCGTACATTCTCACTATGTTACAAGCCTTTCAGAATCCTCATTTTGTTCATCCATTTCTCCTGCTCGTCTCTCAAAAAAAAAAAAGAGAAATGACAGAATTACCCGCTCATTTCACCAGGAAACTGCTTGGGTTTGCCTGGCTTTTTTAAAACTTCTTTTTTTGCTTTCATTTTTTCATCATGAGGAGAATCAAAAGTAGATTCAATGTTCTGTGAGATTTTCTTTCTGCGGTGAGTGTGAAAGTTTGAAAGGGAAGGCTGTTGCGGTTCTCTTGTGTGATATTCTCCTGGGTGACATTCATCCTGTCATGGTGATGAAATGAAGCTTTAGCTTTTGTGGCTTCAGCTTTTTCTTGGCAGTCTGCAACCACCTGCCTGTTTGGGATTATTTTTACCCTTTATTTTTAAGCCCCTTGATCCTCAGATATTCCAGGAGCACCAGGAGCCACCACATTGCCTGGAGTTCAGCTGCTCCTTTTCAGCTGATACCCAAGAGGTCTCTTGATCAGCTGAATGGCTTCGTGGCCTCATCCATCTCCTACTGAACCAGCATTTCACTGGCCTCAGTAGGAGCTGGAGCAAATCTTAATTGAATATTGTGAAGATAAATTGGGATTGATTCCAGCTGTATTTTGTAATAAGCCTTTTCATCATAAAACGAAGATGGAATTAAAATTAATACTGACAGATTGTTGAGTTTTGACCCCAGTTCATTTATTTTGGTCACCATCTTTTCTCATGCCCAGCTTGAGCACAGCTCTAATTCATGCATTTTTGAAAAACTTCTAGTTTATTACTCACTAATTGGTGTCAGGTTATGGTCTTTGCCTCTGCAATACTTTTCTGCTTAAGATGAGAATACCTGCCTCTTTTTTTCCTATTATTTTTCTTCACAGAATTTCTAAGCAAATGAAATTAATACTGGTTGATTTCTGCTGTTATTAGTCTGTAACAGGTTGGGGTATATTCTGCCCTGAGTAAATGCACCCAGCCTTTCCTGCCCTCCAAACTCACAGGCACAGTGACAGAATTGAAAGGGTTTATTGTGTAGTTTGTAGCAAGCTGCAGAATGCACAGTCCACAGCAGCCTTTGCATGCACTCTTATGGCTCATGAGCAGCATTGTTCATGAATAAAAAGTGAGGAAAAAGCTGCCCAGCAGAAAACACCTGCACGAGTCCCCTTCCTCCAGGGAAGATGTCATGTAGCACTCAAGTTCAGGAATTCTTCTCAAATAAAACATCATCCAGGAAAAATATGGCAATAGTGGTATGAATCCGTACCATGTTCCAAGAGGATATGGTACCAAAATAGGATGTGGTCAAACTCTGCTTCCTGAGTTCTCTAGAGCTGATGTTAAAGGGTCATTCTCCTTAGAGCTTCTCAAGTCCAAAGCCCTTAGTCATCTTCACTAAGGGAGCAGATCTGTAAAGTTACATTTAAATGGGTTTGGGAGGCACTATGCTTAGGGAGGAAGAAAAAAAAGTTCCTTTTCCAAAGATATTCCTTGTTTTGACTGTTTTTCATTTCATGGCCATGGCACATTTCAGTAATCCTCATTACACATATCAACAAACCTCCTTCCTTTCAAGTCTGACAGTGTTAATAAAAAGCCAAAGTTGTGACAGTTCTGCTTGTTGACTGCCTGAGCCTTGAACACAAGGGGGAAAACACAATGCCAGCTAACCACGGGAGCTGAAAACCCAGGGAGTAAATAAAGTCATTGTACTGAAGCAAGACAACTTGAAATTCTGTCCACAGAGCAGGTTGTTCCCCTTTTTGGGGACCAAGTGTCGGAAGTGTCACGCTCTTGTTTTCCTTCTGTGTCCCCAACACTGACAAATAGAAAGGAAATTGCTAACGGCTTTTTAGGTGACTGGCAGTTAGGAGGAGAACTCCAAATGAGTCCCCAAACTGCTTTTGCTTCTTTTGTCTTGTGCCGTGGTAGGTTTATGTCAACGGGGAGTGGGTGACCAGCATTGGGGAAGGAGGCAGCTTTGGGGAGCTGGCGCTGATCTATGGAACCCCCCGGGCTGCCACTGTCAAGGCCAAGACAGACCTGAAGCTCTGGGGCATCGACAGAGACAGCTACAGACGCATCTTGATGGTGAGTTTATGGGGAAGGGATTCCTTTTGGAGCTGTTGTTTTTTACTTTCTTTTGCAGTTCTGTGTTCAGAGTACTCTGGTGCTTCCACATGAAAGAGAGAGGACATGACAAAACCACTGAGTAACTGAATGAAGTGAGCTGAAAGAAAAGGGGACAGGATTCAGCAGAAAGGCGCTGAGTCAGAGATGCAATTGAGAAACATTATGCATAACTGTTCTGTGAATGAAAACCTCAGGAGGCCTCCGTTACCCACCAAATCTATGCAAATCCTCTCCTTATCGTGAGCCTGGAAATATCTCTCAGCAGCACCCCTTGCCTGTGGAGTCTTTGTCTGATCTTGTATTACATTCCTCAAGGCAGGTGATGGAAAGTAAATCCAGCTCCACTAAAATAATAAAAAGTCTTGCTTGGACTGTGCCTTCCATCTTTGTTAGCCAGCACCAGCCACACATACCATGGGGTTGTAGCTGCTAATGATTCATTGCTCTGCTCCTTTCTAACTCCCTCATCCCTGCAGCAAAGCTCTACAGAGCTTTGTGGCACCTGGGGCGTGTGCTAGCTTATGGATTTGCTGTTGGTTCTTCAGTGGTGAGTTTATTATGGAAACTTTGACAGATAATTAACTTCAGCAAAGTCATAACTTTTTTATGAGTTTGTTTCCAATGTCCGTGTGCATATCTTCGTTCTCTGTAAAATATTCCTTTCTTTTTGATAATTAACAGACATTACTCTATGTAAAGCTTATTTCTCAGTAGGACTTGTCTCTCAAAGCTGCATTGTTCCTTTCTGATCTGAAGGAAATGACACTGTGTTCTCAGACTAACAATTTTGAGATCATCTGTATTTCCAGTGGGTGTTATAGAAAACAGGAAAACCAGCAAAGGAACTGAGTAGATTTTACCCTTAAATGATTAATTCTTAAGCAGCAGGGTAAAAGTGATCTTTGTTTACCCTGTGTGATGGCTGTTGGGTGTCTATATGAGCACTGCTGGTGTTCACTCCCTATTTCATGGGCTGTGTTCAGTGTCACATAAACAAACATCACACTGGCATTTAGGAGAGTACAGCTGATGGAAATTTATTCTATCCCAAAATACTCAGCCTGATGGCTCCAAGACAAAATGGAGGAATAATTATGAAAAGGGTTTTGTCTTCTCTCTTGTGTGTAAGCAGGATGAAAGGTTTTGAAAGGTTCCCAGTGCAGGCAAGCAGGCAGAGGTGCTTCTAAAACTCAGAGCAGGAGAATTTCTAAAGAGATGTAAGAGGCACACCCAATTTATTTGTCCCATGCCCTACAAGGATGCAGTGGAGGGGTGTCTGGGATAACTGGTGTGATGAACCTGCAAGCTTCAAGGAAGAATCCAAAATTCAAAAGTGAAGGAATGTAGGAGGGAAATAAATTTTGGGACAAGTCACATATTCCTTGGCTTTTTAAGCAGAGCTTTCTGCAGCTGCCTGTAAGCTTGTGGTAAGGAATTGAAGGGACAGGTTCACAGGCTTGCAGCCTGGAGGTGATTTCAATGTTGGTGTTGATGGAACTAGAGGTACCTAAAACCAGCCAGCCCTGTGAGCTGTCAAATTTGGTCACGTGTCCATTATCATCTGATAGCATGCTTCAGAAGATGAATATTTGATGCAGAGGCAGGACTTTGCTAAAAGGATTTAAAGTCCCAAGTGGAAAAGACTGTGTTTTAATGCTAGTTTTGGTTGTACATACAAGCTGAATATTATGGTTGTACTTCTGTTTGATTCCAGTGTAGTGCTAAGTGCTTTTCAAATTAATTTACATGTTCTCTGGACCAGTGCCTGCTGTACCTTACCTAGCAAGCTCAGTTTCTGCAGTCAATGAAACCTTTTGATTAACATGGATGTATTTCTCTCCCTCTCTTGCTTCTTGTGTTTTTTTCACAGATGAGGCTACTAAAAACTGGTGGTCTGTTGCACTGTGTTAGATACCCAGACAGCATTATTGTAGTATTCCCAGTACTGAGATAGGAAATATTTCATGGTAAATTACTTGCTGCAGGTATAGAAAATGTCCAGTTTTAAATGCAGTCCATGGTGAATGCAATTTGCCCATCCCCACTGAATGAATCCTGTCATCTTCCCATTTATTTGTAGGTGCAGGGTGGATGGCTTCGTTGCTGTAGGTGAAATGAGACACCTGTCTTTGTGCAGTCGTGTGAGGGCAGGTTACAGTGGCTCTCTGCACATTTCCTCAAGCCTAAAAATTAATTACATCATGTTTCAGTGACTGCATTTCATACTGGAAGTTGACGCCACCATTATGGGGCTGCCTTTGCTGTGCTCAGTTCAAGTGTAGCAGTAGCTGCCTCTCCCAGAACTCCCAGAAACATGGTTTCCTGCCATTTAGTCTCTAACTGGGTATTTTGAACATAGAAATGCTTCTGCCTTTAAGTAAGGAGTAGTAATGTTAACTTTTGATGTGTATAATTTAAGATGGTTTTAAAAGTTGGGAGCAAGTGGGTTTCTCTTTTCTTATTTTCTGGTTGCAAATCCTTCTGTCCAAGGAATAAATGACCTTTTCCTGACAGACATTTTTGCTGTAGTCAGATAAAGCCCCTCCATAACCCCAGATAGTTATTTCTCTCGTCTGCATTCCTTCCCTGCCATGACCAGCCCCGTGTTTTCTCAGTCAAGTGTTGAAATTTTATTCGAGTTGTAAATATTTATTTGCAAATCATGCCTTCAGATCCACACTTGCCAAAAAGATTTTATCCTGCCATGAGACACTTGGCTCTCCATCTCATTTCTCCTTGCAGGTCCTTATTTTGGTCCTTTGCTTTGCATTTAATAATTTCTTGTTTTAATTTCTGCTTAGTGCCATTTTCCCTACTTACGTGTTTCATTGATCCTGACTGGTTTATGGTATGAATAAAATGTATCTCAGGAGGTTTGGAGTTTGGGGTTTCCTTTTTATGGATGGACAAAGCCTGATGCAGAAAGTTCCTGCTGGATTTTAGTTGCAGTTGTCATCCATTTATTATTTAGCCTGTCCCAGAGGAAGTTTGTTTAAACAGATATATTTCTTTGTATTTCATTGTCTCAGCTTAGGTACCCTGATGGCTTGAAGGTCACATTCAAGTTTGTTTTAGCAGCTGTGATGACTGTAAATGTTGGGATAGGTCGTTTTGTCACAATGTGTAGTGTAACTTCTTGGCTTTCACTGCAGTCCTTGACAAAGTATTACACCATGAAATTCATTGTATTAGGTGGGGTACAAAAAACCACTTCAACATGTTCCCTCTGTGGTACACTCACAAATTATCTGTTCCTCTGTGTGTTCCATTTATTTCATAGAATCATCTCTTCTGGATTACATACTTTTCACTCTGTTGCAAATTCTTTTATGTACATGTTCTCTGTGTGTGTGCACACGGGCACAGACACACACACACTTGTGTATATATTCAACATTTATTTACTTACATTCTTCTGGGAGAGGGCAAAGGATTTTTTTCTGCCATCAGCTTCTCATGGAATTCAGTTGCTGCCCTCTTCTTTGCAATTTGGATTCGAGAGCATCACGGAATGGGGAACATCCCAGGGTAGTACAATATTTGTATTCTAAATATAGCAAATACCACAAATACCAGAGAAGCAAATGTCTGTATCCCAACATCAGATTGATCCCCTAGACAATTCAGTTCCCAGACTGAGAAAATGTGAAGTATTAATTTCTTGCAATTTCTTCTTTAGGAGGTCTTGATCCAGGCTAATTTAACTACCCTCTAGTTTCCATGGTCCAAGATACCTGGCTCTGAGAGTGGAGTTGTGTGGGATTCAATACATTTGGCCTATTTGGCAAACTGCTCACAGAAAGTGAGTTATAACATTGGTTTGTAAGTTGTGACAAATCAAGGATAGTCAGTTACTAATGTTATACTTCATTTTATTTATGCTATTTTGGGTTTCTTCTACTGTCTTTTTACAGCTTTGGACCCAAGAACAAATTCTTTAACAAGCAGGGTTTTTTTTCAGCTGAGATAAAATAAAGTCAGGAGGATTTTGGGTTGCCATAAAATGTAGGTTGTGTGGTGGCCAAAGCATAAAGCAACCCCAAAGGCTGCAATCCACCTGACATCTGTGGCACAGAGCACCAGGACCGTGGGGGCTGCTTGGTGTCCACGGCCAGAACACACAGGGGCTCTTTCTTTCATGCTCCAGCAGGAATGTACACCCAAAGCATCATTCAGGAACAGCTTAATCAGGGATTAAATGGGGCTGTGCAGTCCTGAAGTCCATTCCGGCTCCTCCTGCCAGGATAACTCTTTCTTTGAAACTTGAGTCATGCTTGGCCTCTTGGTAGACATTTGTTTGGCTTCTTCCTGAAGGTGGGGATTTCTAGGAAGGGCTCAATCAGCTCCACCTGAAGAAATGAATCGGAAACAAAACACAAAGAGTGCTGGAGTGACAAAGAAAGATTGGACTGGAGGAATGAGAAGAAAAAATGGAAGAAAACAGGGAAGGGGCAGTTGGAAATGAGATTAAACAGATGCTGAATAGGAATTTAACAGGACCTGTTACAATCTCTGGGGCATTTGTTTTCCCCAGCCTGTGTATTGCTTAAGCTAAGCCTAGGGCTTGCAACATTAAATGGTCCTAAAAATGGCTTTGAGGCCTTTTCTATGTGGATTTGACGAATGAGAGTGATCTTGTTTCTCCTTGGGACTGTCTCAGGGAGGAGCACTGCAGCTTAGAATATTAACGAGGCTTTGTAGTTAACGGGAGCCACTGCCTTTAAGGAGATGAGCTTGTGCCTGACAGCTCAGAACCAGGGAGAAAGTGAACAAAGGAGAGGGGGGAGAGGGAGAAGCAGCGACTATTGAAATAAGATATTAATAGGTTAGAAAGAAGCAGAATTAATAAAGACTTTTTAAAACATGCCATCAAGAACCCTGCCAGTGCAGAATTATTCATGTACATTTACTATTGTTTTTATCTGGCTTAAGCTGTAAGATTTCTACCGCTTCCCTTGGGAAACTTTTCTGCGAGAGAATAATTCCTTCATTGGAAAACTTTTTTGATATTGATCTTAAATTAGATTTTCTTAATTTTCTCCCGCTACTTTGAGTTATGTCAAGTTATGCTGTACTGAATTGCCCTCTCTTTCTGTCATATATCTGTAGATAATTATCACTGTCTACTTAAAACCCCTGCCACAGTGCATGCTAGCTATGAGGATGACATACCTATGATCCCAGTGCTGAGCCAACAAATACAGGCTGGATTTGTTTTGCTCCTTCCTTATCAGCTCTCCCCGAGTGTTTTAGCATTTCTTCAAGCTCTGTTGGATTTGGGAGCACATTTCTGGAGAAGAGGTACCGAGACAGAATGTAGCACACCAGGCGCCGTCACATCTGAGCCACGGAGATGGAGCCTCTAAACTTCATTCCTGGATGATATCTTTGCCTGTGCAGACCAAAATAGCCTTGGCTGTGTTCTTGTTGCAGTCTGATGCAGGTCTCACCTCCTGTCTGTGAATCTCTTTCAGCTTTACAACTCGCAGGTCTTCTGTATGTCAAACATCTCTGCTTTGGATTTTTTTTTTTATTAGTTACTTTTTCCAAATGGATGCTTATTCTATTATTTTCTAGTTCCATTTCTAAGATGTCCAGATCCTTTTTTGTTATTTTCCTGCTCTGGTGAACTTTCAGCATCTCATAGTCTGTAAATGTTGGTACTGTCTTAATTGCTGCTGCTTCTAGAAGATCCATGAAAATATTGCATGAGGACAGACTCAGCACTTGTGCCAGGGAATGCACAGGCTGGCACTTCTGCAGAGGGTACCTGAAGGGTAGGAGAGGAGATTGTGATGCTGTTCATGGCCCTGGCCTCAGCAATTTGGGTAAAGCAACGAAATAAGTGAAAAAGGACATCAGAAGTCAGAGGTGACCTTATGCCTGGGAGGGGATGAGAGAGGAATATCAGGCTGGCCAAAGAAGGTGGGAAGGAACTAGATGATCTTTAAGGTCCCTTCCAACCCAAGCCACTCTGTGATCCTATGATTCTATGTTCTCTCTCTGTTTCATGGCAGAAAAGATTCGTTCATAGCAATGGAAATAAACACATGGTTGGTTGGCTCTAATTCCACTGCTGGGTTGTTTTTAGCTTCCACTACAGTACTGATCTCTCAAAATCCTTCCCCTCACTCTGCTCCTGAGAGCTAGAGCAGGAAAACACACTTAAGTTAAAACAGTGTGCATAAGGGTGAGCCAGGCTTCTCCTACCTGGAACTGAAATTGGGATTTGGTTGTGCCAACCTGGATCCAGCCTCAGATGCTCTGAAAAAGCAGAGAAAGCTCCTGTGCCTGCCTGGGCACCCTGAGGTGGAGCTCTGCTGGCAGGTGGCTCCAGCCCCACAGGCTGCTCTTTGTCTCCTCCAGGAGAGAGGGAGGGAGGGATGGATGGAACCATCCTGCAAGGATGAGTCAGGAGCCATCAGCTGGGTCACCTTGGGTTTCAGTGCATGTGCTGGGAAACAGCAGCCCTAAGCCCCAGTCCCTAGTTCTTCCCTGGGCCCATGTTCTCCCTTACCCCTGTGGGATCATTCTGACAGCGGATATTTAAATCAGTGTAGCTATGCATTAAGGGGGTTATAGATAATGTGACAATACAAAAAATTGCAACAGCACATTTAATTAACTATTTCCACTTCAGTTTTGCTTTTGCACTTGTCTTCGCTGTGGATTCCATACTGCTGCCCTGGCTTAGATTAGCCAAGGCATAACACACCCGTGTTCCTGTAGGAAGTGCTGGGCTCTTCCTCTCTGGGCCAGGTGGGATGGCTGCAATTCCCACCTTCCTGGGTCTTGTCTGCATCTCTAAATACTCAAAGCTGTGGTCAGGCATCACTTATGACTACTGATTACTGCTTCTTAAAATTCATCTGTGTCCGCAAGTCATTTAAAAAGCATTTTCCACATCTGTCCCTGGGTGTCCCAGCCCGTCAAACTAAACCACCAATCTGGTTTTCCACAGCTGTCAATTTTGCTGCTCTCGTTTCCACTCGATTGCAGGGAGGAAAGCAACAACTGCGCAGTGTCCAGTTTTCCATTCTTTGTCTCCCAGCGAGCTGTCAGAAGCTGCCGTGGTTTGCAGAGCCTCCTGTGTTTGAAGTTCTCCACTTTTTTTCTTTCTGGCACTTCAAATGCTGCCGGGGCCCCCCGAGGTTGAGAACCAAGTTTGTCAGACAGAGGGGTCAGACGAGGGTGAGCGATGCTATCGCTGAGCAGAGCTGTCATCACCAGCCCCGAGTTACGGCCGGGGTGTGCAGGGGGGGCCTCGGGACCTGCTGCTGCTGATCCAGAGCTACCTGGGGAGAGTGGCAGCTCCTGCTGGTGCTGGGACTGTTTGGGAGCAGGGGTGACCCCAGGACAGGGGCACAAACAGGAGCTGTCCCCAGAGGAGAGCCCCTGGCAGCTCCAGCTGGTGCTGTGGTCCCAGGTTGGAGCCAAAGCCTGTGGATGCTGCTGGAAGGATTCATGGTGCTTTGGGGGTTGTTGCAGCAAGTGTAGGAAGAGGGATGAAATTTAATTCTTAGTTATATCACTGCCCTTGGATACACCAGCCATTCCCATTTTCATACCCAAAACACTTCTGAATGCTTTCACACCGGAGGGCAAAGTGTTTCTTCTCCTTTTCCCTTCTCTATCCCCATTTTCCCAGCACTCACAGGTGGTCACTCGGAGGAGGAGGAATAGAGAAGTAGCTTTTTCTATGGCACACACTGACATTTGCTTCCATCCTCTCAGCCCAATCTATGAATAAATGACATCTTTGTTTTCCTTCTCTTGAGAGGATCAATGTATCATCCTTGTGTTGTGCCCTGTAGATTTGAGTTGGAGGCACCAGGCAGCCTTTGACATCCCCAGGAAATCTGCCCAGGCAGGAGTGATTTGGGGTGTCACCAGTGTGGAACAAACTGCACAGGACCAAGGCAGGTCCTGGAGTTCCTCTTTGGTACCAGGGAAGAATTTCTTTATGAGGCTTTTGTGTCACTGCAGAAGGAATTAAGGATGCATTTGTTATTTTTGTACTGGTAAAATTTCATCATAATTATTCCTACTTGAATCACCTTCAAAAACGCGTGCTGGAACAGCGACTTGTGGTTTCTGTCTTGCTGATCAAACACTGTAAAAGGAGAAGGTGTCTTAGAAATTTATCACACAACAAAGTCCTAGTAGAGTGGGAATGACTGTGCTGGTGGCTGCACATACATTGATGGATTGTCTGCCCCCAAATGCTTAAATCTTGTTAAAATAATAATATGAATGGATTGCTCAGCATAACAATAGATACAACACTGTACAGAATATTAACCAGGTTTGCAGATAAATATTTGGCATTAAAGAGTTTTTAACTTAAAGAATGGGACCTACAAGGGGGACATTTTAAGTTTTATCCTACTTTGTAATTACAAAGAGCCTTATTGGCAACAACATATATATTGAATTAACTAAAGAGTTAATTGATTAAGTTTGGTCTTTAAAATGAATGCCTGTAAATGGATAAAATTCATCTGCAGTGTCCAGTAACACCAGTGAAGTCAGTGAAATTACAGCAGGATTGAATTTGAGTCCTTCTGTCTTTGCTTATCAGCAATACAACTTGCCCAGACATTTTATGGGGAAACGTTTGCCTGAGGCTGTTTACACTGGCTATGCTTAAAATTTGGAAGGGGAGGGGAAAAAAAAAAAAAAAAAAGAGCAGCTGTAGGAAGAAATCACAAAAATACTGTGTGTAATGTTCTGCCTCCTTTTTCTCTCTCCTGTAATAACAGGGCAGCACTCTGAGGAAGCGGAAGATGTACGAAGAATTCCTGAGCAAGGTCTCCATTTTGGGTCAGTTGCCCTTTGGAACTTGGCTGTTGGTTCCTCTGCTGTTCGTGTTGGCAGGATGAGTTTTGATCTTTGATGGCACGATGAAAGCAGTGGTGCTCAGACAGAAGGTCTCACATTGTGTTGTTTCTGAAGGAATGAAAGTGTAAAGGGCCCTTTTTGTTTTCCTCATTCTTTCCTGTGCACTGCCCGTGTGTTTGGAGCGTGCATTAAAGGTGGAGCAGGCACACACTGGTACTTCCAGTAGCTGCTGCTGAGTAAAGATCATGTGGATAGAGCAGAAAGCAGTGCAGAGATATAAATTTGTCATAAAGTCCAGTTACATCCTCCCAGGGAACAGGTGAGAAGCTTTTTCCTGCAAGAATACAGAGTTTGTGTGCACTAAACAAACCAACTTTACAAATCAAACTGGACTGATCCTTTTTCTTCTGTGCATTTTACAGCCCCTGTCTCACATTCTTAAAACATCTGTTTAGCTTCTTGTCCTTGGATTTTGTTTCCCTTTGATTAATGTGATAGCCACGAAATTTGGACATGTTCTTGATGGCCTTCAGTAGGAAAAACAACAAACCCATAATGCCTGACCAATCAATCACCATTAGGAGAACAAAAGCCTCTAATAAGGAGGACAGTGTTAGACAGTACAATGAGTTGTTGATTCTGTAGGAGAAACATCATGTTTTTGCTGGGGCTGTTTGGAAAAAAACAGTTCAGGATTTATTTGCTGTATAATTAAAGTATTTCTATTTCTACTAAAATATTTCTAGCTTTTTTATGATATTCACCTACCATTCAAGCTGAGGTACCTGAAATATGAGAGTGTCTCAGTGAGAATGTACTTGAACTTCTGAGAGGTGCTATCCATGAGATTTTCAATTATATTTGTATGCTTAAAGTGAGGCCAAGTATGTTGCTCACTTATTAATGAAGTTTTCATCATTTAAAATCCTTCTTTTATGCTTAATTTAAATCTTCCTAAATTAAGAGCGCAAATTATACCAAATTACAATGAGTATTTAAAGAAAAAAAGAATCTGTGCACCTGCACTAATGAGGAGCAATTACAACAATGAGACATCTCAAAACAATTTCAGAGTAGAAAGGTTATTCAGAGATGTGCTTCCTTAAACATGCGGTTTGCAATGTAATTAGAGTCTAATTTGTAGTGTGGCTTTTGAATCTCAGTTAAAAAAAAGAGGAAGGACTTTCAGATTTGAACCTTTTTTAAGTACAGAAAAGCATTGAACAAAATAACACATCATTGCAGGAACATGGAAATTTAGGTGAAATGTGTAAGGATCTCTTTGACATGTCTAAAAAGTAGATGACACCTGCAAAGCAGAAGGATATTTTAAAAATCTCAAAATGGCACTGAAAAGTCAACTTCACTTTATCCCTTAATGTGGTCGGAACTCAGTGATTTCCTGGTGGAAAAACCTCTACCTGCTTCTTATGTTTCTTTTTTCCAAGGCCTGTATAGTGTCTGTAATTAGCCATATAATTGCAAGAGTCACATTTTTTTTTTAAATCTAAGGATTTTTTTTAGATTATCAGTAACTGCTTATAGTGTATCAAACAAGATACGAAAGAAGTGATTGTTTTAAATTTTTCTTCTGGGGTTTAATTGAATATAAAGTCATGAATTGATATGTACAATTTAGGCATTGCAAAAATATTGCACGTGGTCTAATTTACTTGATACTTCAATTCTGTAGCTAAAACTTGTAGAATATTCTATGTAATGTTCTGTTTGCAAGAATTATTAACCAATGTATTTGTAGTGGTACAGTTCCCTTAGACAAAAGAGAGATACTTCGTGACTAGAGCTAGAATTAGCTTTGAATTTTTCATAAAGCCAACTGAAGAAGAAGTTTCAAGAGACTCCTTCTTTTCATTGTTAATTACTGAGTTCTTAAAAAAAAAAAAAAGAAAAGAAAAAGTCTTCTCTAGTCTGTATGAAAGAGTTTTATGCTTATTTTTAATCAAAGAGAGCAGTTTTTGAATGTTGCATTGACAATATGGGCTTGGTCTTTGACATTAGCTCTTCTGCAGCAAAGGTCACAAACACACCAGGAAAGTGCTTTAGGTGGGGAAAATGTTAGAAACAATTAATTTCCCAAACAGGAACAAAAAAGTGGCATAAAACCATGAAGCTGTGTCAGTCAACTCAAGCCTTACCTTTGGTGCTTTGAGCACTTTGGCCTGGTTTTGTTACCAGACTCAGTGTGTCCTTCTGAGCTCAGCCAAAAGGCATTTTAACTTTAAGGAACTTCCTTTCACCCTCACGCAATCCTCCTAAGCAATATTTGGAAAAAAATGTGGAAACCAGAGTCTGATGGAATGGCACAAATCTACTCCTGGTGTCAGAAACCGTATCTTGACTTACATTAGTTCAATAATTCATAGTAAGTAGGAATCAGCAGAGCCCTGGGACATGAATTTCAGCCCAGCTTTTTGAGGCAGTGAAGGCTAAATCATCGTATTATATGTTGCTTTTAATAACTTTTAAACCTGTAATTTTTCAGTCAAATCTGATCAAAGTACAAAAGTTCAAGTACAATTCACTGTCTTGAATTCTCATGCAAATGTGTGTTGGAGAGAGACACAGGTGGCACCTCCTCTCTGAGGGCAGGACAGGTAGATCCATCCCTTAGCAAAGGCAGGGGAGGGCACTGGGACACTGAGCAGCCCTGAATTTTGTGTCCTGTGCAGGCTGTCCCTTGCCACGGTGGGGATTTGGGGCAGGTGCAGGTTGGTGATGAGGACCCCATCACAGGCTGCATTTGCTCTGTTAATCCTAAAACAGACCCATCGTTTTTAATTACGGAAATTTTTTGGAAGTTTTATAACTTTTCTCCTTCAAGTGGGGGAATGAAAAGGAAAACACTTAGCAGGCCATCCTGCTGGCAGATGAAGAAGAGGTGCCATTTCAAACGTCCATAGACCTGGATGCCTCTTGCCTCCTGCTGCTCGTGCCACCAGGGTCTGGCCATTGGCTCTGGTGGTCTCACCCATCCTTGAGATGGACACTCTGCATCACCCACCCCACAGGAACTGGTAGCAGCTCTGATGAAAACACTGTAGGACTTGTCCTGACACCTGGCGTGGGATGTGGTGAGGCACTCTCGGGTGCTCCCATATCTCCAGGCAGCTCCTCAGCTGCTCCAGGCCGTGGCAGCGCCAGGGCAGCGCGGATCAGATCGCAGGCGCTGGGAACCAGAGCCAACTTTTCCTGTCCAACTTTTAAGATTGCTATCTGGGTGATTACTGATGGCTAAGACACAATGAATAAATACATTCATGTTTCCCAACTGGAGGTTCGTGCAAAGTGCCTGGATGAAAGAAATGTTTCTTTTATAACAGAGCCCGGCACGGCAGAGCTGTCAGTTTAGATAGGAATCTTCAGCCAAAGTTGGAGTGTTTTTATATTATAGCTTTATGATCTTCAATATTTCAGAGTCCCTGGACAAATGGGAGCGGCTGACAGTGGCTGATGCACTGGAACCTGTCCAGTTTGAAGATGGAGAAAAAATTGTTGTGCAGGGAGAGCCCGGTGACGACTTCTTCATTATTACAGAGGTAAGATTGGCAACCTGATAAGCTCTGTCATTTCCTGGTAAAGATCAAGGCTGTGTATGAAAGACATTTGGGTTCAGTTCAATCTCTTACTTCAGCATAAATCTAACTCCACTTAAACCAGGAGACCTACTCAAAATTCAAATGAATTCAGAGACCAGTTCCATGGAATGATCTTAAGTGGGACAATCTTCTTTCCAGTAAACTGAAAATGCAGAGTCATTTTGAGGTGTGTCTGGTGTCTTTACCATTTGAAGGTTTGTTCACTACAGGAGATTTTTCTAGCTCTGAATTTCTGATACCTCAGCAGGGCTGGTCAGCCCCAGAGTGCATTGATCATTGTTCCCAAGGGGACTTACAGGGGATATCACAGATGGACATCTGTAAACTGGAGCAGGAGACCTGATCAGAAAACGGATAATTTGTTCTTTGTTTTGCCTTAAACTCAGTCCAAATGGCTGAGCCATCTTTTTGTTTACTCTGACACAGGCAGACAGATCTGTCAGGCAGCTGAAAATGCTGACATCTTTTTGGGAGATTATCTGACACTTCAGTTCCACCATCTCACTTCTGCAAACAGATGCTGACGGGGTTTCCCCCCCTCTGACATAAATATTTGGATCCCTGGTATCACAGTACCGAGGCACTGTGATATTACAAGCTATAAGGAGGTATTAGAGACACTCAGACTGAATAAGGAGAGCATTAGGATACATTGTCTATAGATTGTGAGTGCTCCTATGCAAATATATAGACCAGAAATAGCAAACATTCGGCTGTGGTGACAGTTCCAGTGCACACGCCAGGGCAGGGGTTACATGAGCAGCAATGAGTGGCACAGGAGCTGGGAGGGAGCTGGAGCCCCTGGGTGTGGGAGAAGGTGGGTCAGAGGGGTGCAAGGAGCTGGTCATTGTGTGGCCTTGGGATCCAGCTGTATGTACACAGAATGCATCCCAGGCTTTGCTTTGCCTGCTCTTTATCTGTGGATTTTTGGACAGGTGCCTCTATGCAAAGCAGCCAGAATTTGGTTCATAATCAATATCTGACATTTAAAATTCCATCCTTCCTTCCTCTTGAGTGCTGGAAATATGTATTTTATTTATGAACATAGTTTTTCTTCAATGCTCACAAAATTGTCAGTGCAAGTAGCTGCACCTGTCTATCATACAAGGACACAATTCAGGAACTTTAAATATGTGACAAGCAGCGTCCCTTCAGAAAAATAGTGTTAAAATAAAAGAAGTTAGATAGGGAATCTTTTTTATTAAGAAGATATTTAGTATATGAGAAAAAATTAGGAAATAGAAGTTTTTTCAGAAATATGGAATTTTTATTGCCCCTAGTGTTACTGAATGTGCTGTTATTCCTTGCAGCAGCAGGAGACTAGGAAAATCTAATTTTCTTAGCCATTGAATCCCATGTGGAAAATTGGCAGCTTGCTTAAGAGTTACCAAGGGCCTTTATTTTCCCTCTCTTGCTGAAACAGCTGTTAAGACTTGAATGGGTAGAAAAGCATTAACACTGCATTCTGTAGAAAGTATCTGCTCACCTCACTCTTCCACTGCAAATCTGACTTAGTTTCTCACTTTGTAAATTGCCGATATTTTTTTATTTTAAAAAATGAACATCCAGTTTCAACTATTTCTTGTGCTGCAGCGGTATTTCTGCCTGCTCACACATAGTTTAATCTTCATATTTTAAACCTGATTTTTACAGGAGTTTACATCTTTGATTTTAAGCTTTTCCATAGGAAAAATTGCTGCAAGTCACCAGGAACACATTATTCTACAACCTGGTTGAAAGTAGTTTTGGCTGGTTTGTTGTCACAATATGTTGAAAAGCCATTAGCTTCTTTCATATGCTTTTTGATGTTTGTGGTCTTCTAATCCAAACCACTAGAAATGCAGCCAAGTTGTTTGGCTGCTGTATATGCAGAAAACCATTTCGTATATCACTAAAATGCAGCCTCTTTTGGAGCACAGTGTGTCCAGTACTACAAAGCTAACTTGGCCACAAGGTACTAATTTACCTTTTTATTTACTCATTTTACTTTTGATGCAGCCCAGAACGCCAGTTGTGCCCTGGGCTCTTCAAAAGCAGCGTGGCAGCGACTCAAGGGAGGTGATGCTGCTCCTCTGCTCTGCTCTCCGTGCCCAGCTCTGGGGTCCCCTGCCCAGGGGAGGCCACTGAGATGATCAGAGGGATGGAGCCCCTCTCCTGTGAGGAAAGGCACAGAGAGTTGGGATTGCTCAGCCTGGAGAAGAGAAGGCTCCAGGGTAACTGTGGCCTCCCAACACCTGAAGGGAGCCTGCAGGAAAGATGGAGAGACTGTTTGCAAGAGCCTGGAGTGACAGGACAGGGAGATGGCTTCAAAAGAAAGAGAGTAGGTTGAGATTAGATATCAGGAAGAAATTCTCCCCTGTGAGGGTGGTGAGGCCCTGGTAAAGGGTGCCCAGAGAAGCTGTGGCTGCCCCATCCCTGGAGGTGTTCAAGGCCAGGTTGGATGGGGCTTGGAGCAGCCTGAACTCTACTGGAAGGTGTCCCTGCCCATGGCAGAAGGTGGAAGGAGATGATCTTTAAAGTCACTTCCAACCCAAACCATTCTATGATTTATCATAAACCGTGGTCATTCATATCATGCCTTAGACAAATCAGTTATCACTTTATAAAGCTTTGGTGCATCCCAGATGCTGGTTCCAAGTGGAATCTTGTGACTCCTAGCATAAAAGCTTCTCTGAGGCACCCAGGACTCACATATGGATTTAAAATTGTTGAACTTCATAAATTAATCATTCATTTCTGGTTAGCCTGGCCTGCTGCCTTGCTCTGTGCCATCCCTTTGGGACATTGTAAGGACATTGGTCCTGCCCAAGGACACAGCCTGTGAGTGGATTGGCACCTTCAGGACTTGCAGACTGAAGAGAAACCACTGAAAGCTTTTGAAAGGGAGACTGATAGCAGCAGTGATGATCAGAACAGCAATTCCTGCTTTAAACCAGGAATATCATCCTATTTAGTATGGATAAGTCTAATTAATCTCCTTCTATCAAGCAAACACATTCACCTTTTCCCTGTATTTCTTACTATAACCTTTTTGGCATGGCTTTCTGTCCACCTTCCTACCTCCAGTGTTACACAGTTTATTTGGGGTGCAGGTTATTTGAGGTGCAGGCTGTGTGCATGGAAATGCTACAGTAGCCCTTGGAAAGTGAGGCTGCAGCAGGAGCTCAGCCAAATTATTAGAATAACAGAAAATGTGCACAGGGAAGAATCGCAGGAAACCAGAGCTTTTTAAGTTCACTGCTCACAAAGCTGTTTATGGTTCATTTTCTCCTAAAAAGTCTGATGAGAAAAGTGGATACCCTGAGATTCCAGGACAGCTACAGTTTTTCTGTCATCCTAAATCTTCACAGGCACCAGTTAGATGTTTACTTGCAGTAGTTTGGGTTCTTTTCTGTTTAAATATCAAGCAGCCTTCAACAAGATTTAGTTCTAATATTTAAAGGCTGTGGGGTTTTTTCCCAGAGATAGAATTATTGTAATGTTTATACCATATTCCTTATTGTGAAGATAGAATCAGAAATGAATGCTCACAAAAGCAAGTAATGACTTCTGTGAGATTGATTTACTGCACTTGAAACTGGTAATTAAAAAAAAAAAAAAAAAAAGAAAAAAGAAGCAGCCCTGCAGTTTCTGTATTTTCAGATATTTCCAGGTCTTACTTTCCCACTATGGTTTTCACACAACAAACTTGGGCTTTCCCAGACCAGACAGATGTGGAATGTATCTGCTGGATTCCAAGGTCATGGAATTATCCCATATGAGATTCCTGGCACAGAGGTGAAAAACTTTAAGCACCATGAAACAATTGTTGCCATAAAGAATTATATTTTGGCAAGCGTAAATCATAACAGATGTACGGTTTCTAACAAATAAATTTGCAGTTGTGTCGTGCACTGCCACACTGTGTACCCAGCAGTGGGGAGGATTTATTCATCTGACTTCAGATAACGCAAATATTTTTAGCCAGCATTTTAAAGTGGTGGATGCAAAGGCACGTGAGCTTTGTGGAGTTAAAAGTCCCTTTGAATGAAATGCCAGTTGAACAGGGCCTGGTTTTATTCCCAGCTTGTGCTTTGCCACTGACTCCAGCTCAAGCAGTAGTTCAAACCAGTGTAGTAGTGCTCTGCAACTGGAAAGAAAAGAGGTTTTTGCTGTTGTCTAGGTTACTGAGAAAGGTAGCGACAATAGCATTAAAAATAGCGGTTATGATCATGTACCACTCTCCTAAGCTCAGCTTCCAGCTTGGCTGGGTGGCACAGTACCTCGAAGTCTGTAAGGCAGCTGCCAAAAACGCAGGGACCTGCAGCCTGCTGGGATTTCCAGCTGCCACCCCTCCCCTGTCAGATCTCTGGCATCGCTTGTCGCGAGCGAGTGCCGTGTCCGGCGCCCCGAGCCTGTCACGGGACTCACCCGCTGTGCTCAGGGACTCTGAGTCTCAGCTGCACTCTCAGAGCTTGCTGAGCTGCTGCCATATGGCCCTAATACTCATAAAGTTTGACATGGTTTAGGAAAAATGTGTGCACAGACACAAACGTGCGCAGGTGGAGGAGGAGAGAACAGCAAAAGGTTCCTGACAGGGCCAGGCTGAACCTGAAGAGCACAGCTTGTGGCTGCCCTTTAACTGTGCAGCCTGTCATCTGCTCCCAGGACAGGTTGGTTGAAGTGGTGCAGAAAGCATAGAAATAAATCTGCATGAAAAGTAAAACATTTCCAATTAATAGCTGGTCGTGCTGCCCAGCAATTGCATGCAGCAGCCTAAAAATAAAAGGCCTAAAAATAGAAGATAATTCACAGGAGACAATTCAAGGAGAAATGGACCCATAGTGTCAAGGAGTTTGGCATTATATTTTTGTTTTTAGCTTTAAAAACCAGTATATTTAATTGCAGATTTGTGGTAAGTCACAGAGGGTACTCCCGGCAACTCCTCTGTGAAAAGCACTTATAAAAATCTGGGGATTTGTATTCCTCCTTATTATCCTGCTGGTTAGAGAGGAGGCATGGTCAGGGCATCTGATTTCAGTTTCACCTGTTCAGTCTGTGGGCAGAACATTCCCCTCCCTGTTTCCCCATCAGTGGGAACAATCCTAATGACACTTCTTAAAGGTGAGGAAAAGCTTAATGGGAAAAGGCATGAATATCTGTCACTACTGAAACCAGGCAATGGGAATAGCAAAATCAACAAATAAGAGAAAAATATCCCACTGACAGTGCAGAAGGCCTTTCAGAATTAATGCATAGAGCTGCCTTATTGGAAGAAATGAGCGAAATTAATTGGTAATGATCATTCTTCCAGCACTATCCTTGGCTGATCACGTTGGAAACAGCCCAGTAATCCACAGTGGGGGCTGTTCCTTCTGTGCTGCTGTTGACATTTCAAGTCAGGGCCACAAACTGGCTCCCGTCTGGGCAGGGTCTGCCGTGAGTTCTTGACAAGAGTGTACTCGAGACAGTGTCCTGTAGGTGAAATCAGTGTTTCCAGCCCCGCTGACACTCTTGGCACGCTCTGGAGCGTCTCTGCACAGATGCAGTTCAAAGCCTGTAGGTGGAACAATGTTTGTAAACTCTTCCTGCCATGGTAACCTGCCCCTGCTCGGAAGGGCACCTGGTCCTACACAGAATTGGGCCTTTCTGTAGGAAAACTCGACTTGAGTCTTAAATTACACAACGAGCATCTGAAGATTTATGATTGAAAAGCTCCTTAAGAAGGAAAAGAAAAAAGGAAAAAAGAAAAATAATAGCCCAATTGTTTCCTGCCCTAAATCGTTGCTCTTTGACATTCTAACCTAAGAGAGACCCGTTTGGCACCTACCCCTGCGACAGGCAGGAGAACTACAAAGTAAACTCCTTCCGTAGGGATAATGAAGTCACTGCCTTAGGCACACTCTGCTATCACACCTGATAATCTCTTTAAAACACAGTGCGATTAATTATTAATTAGGAAGATGAATGTTGTCTAGAAAAGGAGTTTCAAAGGCTACAAATCTGAACTGCTTAGTGTTACCAGGATTTTGTTGATACTGAAAATGTTTGTCAAAGGCAGTCTGCAGCGACTCCTAATGTACCCAATAAACAAAATATCCTGAATAAACAGAGCCAGCAGGCACCAGGGCTCTGTGCTCTGCTTATTTTTAACTGCACAGACATTGTTTCCCACAGAGCTCTTACAGGAAGGGGACGTTCGATTTTCTTGATATCACCCAGTTGTGCAGGGGCAGCAGCATTTCCATTGGCCCTGCCACAGAGTTCCTCTGTGTTCAGATTCTTTTTTAATGGCCAGCTGACGTCAAAGATGGAAAGTTGGGTGTGTGATTGGGTCCCATCCTGACTAAGGATGGAGGTGAAGTATTTCGCTGAGTCAAAGAGACTAAAATGTCAGCTAAGTCCAGCTCTTGTGAGACTCAATTTAACTTCCATGGGCAGTGGGTCAGGCTGTATATCCATGGGATAACGTTTCACAGGAAGCAAATGGCTGCTCCCTTTCTTCTTCCCACCAGCCATGGAGGACCTGTCAGTTACTGCAGCTTTTGGCCTTTCCTTCCAACTCTGTCTCCAGCCCCACCAATAACCACTTCAGTGCAATCACCTCTGGTGAATTCTGCAAAACCTGAAACCTCAGAAGTGATGTACGATGGAGCATTTTCCTAGAAATTTTGTGAAACTTCGGATTAGCCAGTATTTCTAGTCTATTTTAGAGCTTTGCAGATTTCGTTCCTCATTTGTGGCAGAAACCAGGACGACTGTATGTAAATTCCGTGAGTTGCTATGAACCCAGAGAGTGAAGAATAATATATAATAGTATGAAAATGTACAGTTAAAAATACTGTCAAACCCAGTCATGACTCAAGATTGAGTCCACAACCAGAATTAAGTTCTCTTGCTTCATTCTTCTGCAAGACCACTAATGTCAGCTGTTATATTAGGGAAATGAGTAATTTTGAAAAAGAGGTCTGATGGAAAGGAAAACAGTGTAAAAGCAATGTGCACAGCCAATAGTTTGTGATGGAAAAGAGTTTTCACCTGGATTTGACCCCTCCATATAGTATGAGGTAAATAATTTTATAATGAAATAATTGTAAGAGTTTTAATAACTGTGGTCTATATTACACGTAACCTTTTAACCAGCTCCTTCCTTCTTACCTACATGAACATCTCATGAAGGTAGCAGGGTTTTTATCCTCACCACACCTTCTAATAAGGTGTGTGAAACAACTCCATGTTGCATAGTGTGATCTAAAGCAGAGGGCACAAGAATTGGGATAGTTCTTCATTACTGAAAAAACAATTGATGGGAATTAGACACCTTGAAGGACCTTCATGATTTTGTTTATGGAAGGTCTAAGGCAGAGAAAAAATGGAAGCCTGTGGCCAGCACCCCATCATTAATGGACCATCCTAATTCCTTTAGGTTAAATGTTACCACCCAAAAATGATGGGTGTTATTTTATACTGCAGGTTATGTGGAAGTCACTTGCACTTTGTATTGGCAGAAATGTGTTGATTTCTTCCCTTGTTTTTGTAGAAAGGTCTCTTTCGTAAATCAAAGGTTGGCAAATAATAAAAATCCAAGATTATTTACTGGCTAAAGGAATATTTGCAGTGTCTTTGGCTAGATAGTTCAAAGGATTTGTCTTCTTTTGGAAAGTAGCCCTAGAACTGCTGATCCTTAGCTCTAACATAAAAGCTGTCCCAGGAATGATGCTATCAGCAGTCCCTGAGGGCTGAAATGGCAGCTGAGGAGTGATGTGCTGGTGCTCTTCCAGGACACTGGGGATGAGGACATTGCTTATGTCAGCACCATGGTGTACACCCAGGACCTGCTGTGTTACTCTGTGTTTGGGATATTGATAAACCTAGGTCTTGAAGCACAATTCCCAGGAGGATGCAGTGCAGCCATGCAGCTCCCAAAGGCTTAAAAGTAGTTTTCCCAGCCTCTTTTTGCACATGCTATACCCAGCATAAAAAAAAGTATGAATGTTTCCCAGGTTCACTTTTGACATGACAACTTGTGTAGGAGTCTCCAGTCTCATTCAGCTGTAATTTAAAACATCTGATTTGTAAACCCATAAAATTGAAGTTTATGCTGGAATGACAGACACACCCTGGTCCTGTACCACTATGGGATATGTGGAAATCAGGGAAATGAGGGAAATCATTTGGTGTGCAGAGAAGTAAACCCAAAAGTTAGTAATTGGCAGTTTCATTCTTAATATATGCATGCCTCATTTGAATTTGCATAAAAATCAGAGTGCAAGATTTTCTCTGTGTTCAAAGCAGCCTGTGACTTCTTCCTGAGCTAATACCAACTTTAGGGTATGGTTGGTGATCTTTAGTCCTGTCCAGTAGTGTCTTCCTACCAGGGCAGTCTGCAAAAGCATTGGAGGTTCACAGGGAATGAAAAGCCTCTCCATGGGAGTAAGCAGAGTAAGCAGAACAGCACAGGCTGCTTACCCCTCAAGGTTTTCAGGATCTCCATAAACTGCTTTGGCACTGGAGCCTGAGCTCACAAACCCTGATTCAAAGCACTTAGTCAAGGTGAGGAAGAACTACATGGCTCCAGGCATGTCAAATCTGAACTGACATTAAGGACTTCTGCTGTGTCAGGAGCTGGGAGCTCTGTCTTGAGCAGAGCTTCTCTGTCTTCAAGCAAAAACACTGCAGTGTAAACAAGACCTGAAATATGGTGGTGCTCAGTCTAGAGGAGGAGAAATTGAGAATTTCCCAATTGCTGCTGGAGTTCATCCCTTTCTCTGAATCATGTTAAAGCTGTCCTTTAGAGGAATACCTTTTGTCCCTCCTCTGCAAAGGTATCATTGAGTTGACTGCAGATTTGCTGCAAGAATATAGCCCTTAGGGCTCCTTCATTAGCTGCGCAGTGTGGATTTTCTGGAGCATGCAAGACCCTTCTCAGTGTGCTCCAGGATGAGGCAATTTTGAGTTTGTGAGGTTTTTTCTTCCAAATTTCAGAATTTGGTCCTTTGAACACACAAGATTTACCAACTGAAAAGACTCAAAGAGAGCTTTCCATGGGGTATTTTCCTGATCTCTGTGATAAACTCTCTTCTCTCCTTCCTCCAGTTTACTCCAAGTTTTATTTCTTGCTCCTCGCTGGCCACAGCTGCTCTCCCAGCCCTGGTCACAGCATTAGTTATGAGACTTTAATGACAATGTCTGCCTCAGCCTTTTGCTTGGTCTGGTTACTTCAGCATCTACAGAATGTTTTCACAAAGAAGCAGATGGTGGTAGGAGTAATTGGGCCGTAAAACAGCATTAACAGCTAAAAACGATTTTCACCAGAAAGGATTTTGCAGGCAGGGTGAGGGAGGTTCAGCACTGTTTTCGTGTTTTCTCTCCCATACATTCACCCCTGCCCTGGCTGTAGGTGGTAGCTCTCTGCTTCCAGGAGATGAGCCCTGTCAGGTCAGTCACAAATATGAACAGTTGATGAATAACCCATTATAAAGTCACTTTTATGTTGACTCAGTGGACGTTTCCTGGCTTCAGAGAGAGTCAAGATAATGGCTAGCTTTGTAGAAAGAAAGAATCTCTAAAATGCAACATTTTTTTCCCTTTGTGACTTTTATTGCTTTGTACACTGACATGTCTGAGGGAGGAAAACAGGGCCTTGCTGCCAATAATCCACAGCGCTTGGCACAGACGCTCTTTAAAATCTGGCACAGGGACGAATATTAATTCAGTTGTTTTCCCACAGAAGCTACTGATTAGTCAAGGCCAAGTGTCCCTGAGATGATTCATTAAAACCAACATCTGAGCCCACCTTTACTGAGTAGCACTTCTTCTTGTCACCCCTGCAACAGGTACTGAATGTGTAATGGAAGGCACGATCAAAATCCCAGAGCCGAGTAAAGATAAAAATGCAGAGGAACCCCAAAGGCTGTGGTGCAATGGCTTCCCAGCTTTCTGGGCATGGAGCCAGGACAACTAGCCAAGGGGGATCACACCCCAGGCAAGGGGTTCCTCCCATGGCTCAGAGCTGGTATCCTTATTCCTCTGTCATCATCCCCTCGCTCCCAGGCGTCCCAGTCCCAGTTGGCAACTGGTGGTTTGAAGACGTGTGGCACTACCATGGCACTGGGGCTGTGGTGTCCCTCTGTCTGATGATGGGGGATGATGGTGATGAAGATGAAGTCATGAGTCCCCCAGCATGTGGATATGCCTCTACTGGACACCTGCATGGTCTAGCCTGATGGTAGCTCTGCTGCTGTAGCTCAAGGGCAACAATTTGAAGTCAACATATACTGTAAAACTTTAAGTTTTGCTCCTTTAAAGCCTTTCAACAGGAAAGGCTTAACAAAACAAGAAATCCCATTTTTTTCTTTGTGCAAAACCCAGTTTATTTCAGCTGAGTATTGCAGGGGTCTCCATGCACAAAGCAAATTGCAGTTGGTACAATTTCTTTTGGCTTTTCACTGTGTTTACTGGTCTCTGTCTGAATCTTGACTTCTTCCATTTAATAACAGCATTTCTTTTACTTCAAGAGGAACACATAGGTACAGCACAGGTTTAATGCAGGCTGTAGCAAAGAAACACTGAAGGGAAAGATTGTCTGAGGTACTGCAATAGGAGGATGAACAAAACGACTGAAAAGGTCTTCCTGTGTCAGACATCTATGATTTTAAATACTGAACGATCAAGACAAAGGCATTTCCTGGTGATTAATGATGGGCTGGGTGTAGTCATGTCTGGGCCTTAACCCTGGCCTCCTGTATATCCCTAGGAAATGCCCTGTGGCTTAGTTCTTTCTGCTGTTTTAAGCTACACTTGGCTTATGATTGATTGTCGTCTTTAAAAGTACCTTAATGTTTGTGGCTATTTTGGTGGCTGCTCCAGACAGCTTTGTTCCTCTCTCCCAGGTCTGGGTGTTATTCCTAAACCCATAGTCCTAAACTAATATAAACATGTCTGAATAGCAAAGAGCTGGGAGCTTAGGCATATGTTTGATGCAGGTGTGATATAGAACACACAGCAACCTGCAGGTTGTTTGATATCAGTTGTGGCTGTTGATGTCCAGGACCTCTGCCAGCTGGGCAGTGACAGGTGCTTTCCATCTCTGCTAAAATTTGATGTGCTGTTGAGAATGATGGCCAATAAGATGAATGTTATATTGACAATGTAGTGATGAACACTGACAGTGTAAAGGTGCTTTTGGCAGCCCTGCTCTCGTAGGGAGACTGTGTGGGTATCAGGGTGCAGAGCTTGTTACTCTAACATTGCCTTTAGAGCTCCTTTGACCTTGCATTATTAATCCTAACCCCATTCCCAACATGCTGGCTTCCTAGAAATCCCATTAAATCACTGCAACTCCAAATGTACTGAGCCACAATCAAATTAAGAAAGCTGGATGTGTAAAATGTTGCATACTTGTTCTCAAAAGCTCTCAGCAGCTCATTACCTTGGGCATTGCCTTGTGCTGTATTTATGGTGAATTCTAATGGATGCAGAAAAGAACTGACTTGCTTGAGATAAGCAAAGCAAACAGCCACCACTTTTCCAGTCAGTGAAAACCTGGGGCTGCTCTGGCAGCCTGTTCCCACCATCACAACTGGCTCATCAGGAGGGATTTCCAAGAAGAGAGAGTTTTCCAAACCAAACCAGATTTGCTTGAGGTTTCACATCAGACAACTGAACTGATTTGTATGGCCCTTTTCTGAAGTGGAGGGTGAAGCATTGGCTGACAGGTCTCCCAGGTTCACCAGGCAATCACTATTTCATAGAATCATAGAATGGTTTGGCTTGGAAGGGACCTTAAATATCAACTAGTTCCAACTCCCAGGAATTTCCAGGAAATTTGTAGCATTTTGAGCTTTTGGCTCTCCTTAATTTAAGTTAATAATTTGGAGATGCTCTAGGAAGCAGATAGGATTAAATAAGATGCAACTTAATATGCTTGTAGCCGTTATAGTGTAAGAACATGGCCCAGACAGTGTTTGTAGGCAGGTGAATGGTGGATTTTATTAGATATACCTGGGGAAATAGGCAACCTGAAGACAGACATATGCCCGAGAGCTCTCGTCCCTTTTTCCAGCTCTACTTGTTGATCTAATAAAATGTATTACTTCCACAAACCTTGTCTTGCCTGCAATTAAATGAAATCCTCCCAGAATCATACTGTGTGACAGGTCTTTTAATTCATTTCAGACCCGCTGCAGCTCCATCCAGTCCCTCTGCTTCGCCGTGGGAGCAGCAGCGTTTTGTGCCACTGCACAGCCCCTTCCTTCTCCTTTTGTAGTAACTGTGCAAAGATTGAATAGCAACACATGAATGAGGGTTTGTGTGGCTGTGGAGTGAGGGGAAATTTATCTTTTGGATGTGTGAGTTATGGAGTGTGCGGGTTAACAAAGTGAGAAAGAGCAAAGGTATGTTCAGAGCTGCTGTTGGTGGAGTTAATGGCAATCACAGATGATCAGCCTGACCTTTCCATCTCTAATTCCATACACTGCACTGCCCTTAGTGCTGGGTGGTGAAGAGGAAAATAAAATAGGCTAGAAAAACTTTCTAAGCTCAAAACTAGGATAAAAATGTCACATTTTGAGGCCATGGGGAAAAAATGTCACCTGTGCTTTTTTAGCAAAAGCAGTAAGTAAAAAAGTATGAAATAAAATTGGAAATAAAAAGTAGTAAGCTCCTGATTATGAAAATTGAAGTTATTTTCTTATAATTTTAATAACATCTTTTTAATAATTATCCTTTATCCCAGATGGAGCCTCACTATATTTTTTATTGATGGCTATATCTTTAAAATGGGTGGTTAGACCAACAAAACCAAACAATCAGTATGACTGACTTTTAAACGAAAAAGTTTCTAAAACAGTGCAGAGTTTCCCATCCCACCCCCTGCCCCTGGTGAAGCCCATCCTGCACTGCCTGTCCCACCCAGGGGTAACATGCACTACCACATTTTGCCTTGTGTTGCCTGGGAGTGATCCCCTCTGATCCACTGAGCTGGAATAGAGGAAAATAAATACAGGATTTCAGTTTTTAGTACCATAAATCATACTTGCTTTTTGTAGCCAGGCTCTTTAGGCCAACTGCTGGCTATTGGACTCATACTTAAATACAAAAACAGGGCTCCTGAAGCAATTAGTGCTTTTAAGTACCTGCAGGATAAGGCTTGGGAATCCCAGTGTTGATCCAGATGGGTCACACTCTAGAATGCCTCCCTCATCTATCTGTAGGGTCTGAGAGTTTAAAAGTGAAACATCTATCAAAATCTAATTACTTTGGAGAGGATGCAAGCTCATGGATTATAAACCTTAATTTATTTTTTATATCTTAAATCATGGTGCCATATCTAAGGCATAAATTTTCGCAAAACAAACTGCTGGAGCATTTTGAAGGAGTTGAATAAACACTCCCAGCACTGCTGCGGAGCAGTGCCAGAGGGAGCAGGCAGGTGCGTGGGGTGAGGATGGCAGAGAGGTGCTGATGGCACAGTGCTTTGGGAACTCCTACTCTTGTTGTTTTTGCAACAGGATGCTCGTATTTACTCGGAGGAGAGAAGAGAAGGTTAAGGCTATCAGTTTCTGGGAATACAGGCACTCCCCAGTGACTGAAAGAGAATATTCCTGGATCCCCCAAAGACCATAATTTCACTCCCAAGTGTCTGCTAGCAGAAAGACATGCCTGTCTGCCTTCAGTTTGGTATCATCACAAAGGGCTGATTTATTAAATGGTGTCAACCTTCTCAACAGCCTTCGAGCTCATGCTCTGTAGGGTTTGCTTGGTGGTGTGGGAGGCTGAAATGGGTATCAGTGTACAACGCAGTATTTTAAGTTGAGCAGCACTAAGCAGCCTGATCCTGCAAATCTAGGATCATGCAGCTTGTTTCAGAGATTCATCTTGCCAAGTTTTGTGTGTCATTTAAGGAGAAGCCTTTCCCATACAGACAAAATGCATTTGGGAGTGAGAGTGATGAGCCCCTGAACCCTTGTTAGATAATGCCCTCACCTCCTGGGACAGGGCCCAGAGGATTTATTCAGTCCTATCATTTGTGGGGGGTGGGGCATCCTAAAGCACCAGAAGGACAGAAAAATCAAAAACTCTATCAGAAGTATGTGACAAGTAAAATGAAATTAAAAACAGCCACAAAGCTTGGGATGAGGGCAAGGGTAGGGGTCAAAACTGAATTCATGACAACTTTATCAGATATATGGGTAATGAAGGACTGCTTCTGTAGTATTTTTTTCTGTATTATTTTATTCTGTAATTTTTTTTTGTTATTATTTTATTTCTGTATTATTTTTGCCCCATTTACACTGTCTGCCTACAACTGGACTCCTCCTCTACTACAGTCAGAATAGAGCTGATTCCAGAGATAAGACATACAAAGTGAAGGTGATACAGACAGGCAATTGTGAAAAACATCTTCTTTGTTTCCCGGGGTGGACAGCCTTCCCGTGAAGGTCACTCTGACAATGTTCCAGGATGTACTTGTGGAGCTGGTGGCTGGTGCAAGGAGGGGCCAAGCAGTGTAATCAGAGCTGACATCTGGGTGCTCTCTGTCAGGGCTTCAGGAAGCTTGTTTTGCTCTGAGATAGCCCTGCTCTCGCTGGGCAATGGGAAAAGCCTATGTGGCTGTTAAAACAAGAGTGGAAAAAATATGGACCTGGAATATGCATTGCTTTATCCTGCCAAGCCAAGTGTTTATTGTGGAGGCCAGACACATCTGTCCTTCTGCAGCAGATATGGTGTTTCTTGGATTAAAAAGGCTGGCTGTAGTGGAACAGTGGAAGAAATTGCTTCAGAAGACTGGCTTATTGGAGTCCTATATCACATGGACCCTGTCAGAAAAATACTAGCCACAATAAAGGCTGACACTCAGGGAGATGAAAGCAATATTGCTTGATATTGTGATTACCTTTATAGCAACATGCTGAAGGTGAGCAGTGGGGAATTGAGTCCTTTCTTCATTTGACCTGGGTGGTCACTATGATTACATCAGGGACTTTTTTTTGTTTTATGTAATAAAACATCTGTAATGAAAGACTTTTTAAAAAATTAGTTTTGGGAAAGAAACTAGAGACATGGATTGAAGGCAGCTATTTGGGTCAAGGGGTTCAGTTTTTGCCAGCTCCAGATGGAGATGAGAGGAAGACAGGGGCTGGAAGTGGCTCTGAAGCTGAATCCATCTACAGTGTACAGGCAATGAGAACAGCATCAATTTACTGAGCTGCACCGGATCCAAAGTTTGGCAAGAGAGGCATCGATGCAGGCATTATTCCCTGCGTGGGGTATTTCTGAGAATGCTGCTTGTGAATGTGGGTCTGTTCTGAAAGCTGCAGCAAGTGTGAATAACAACGCTCATCACACTATCTCTGCATTTTCATGCCCTTGCAGATTTACTGGAAGATCTTGGAAAACTGCAGTGTTGATGGAACAATTTAGTTATATCAAGGAAAAGGATTTTTTTCTGGAAACTTGACAGAAGAAATAAAATTTACCTACTGGAGGTGCACAAGTCTCTCTTTGTGGAAGGAGGCTGCAGGATACTTGCAGCCAGTGAATGTTCACTGAATACTCTGCACTGGAGGGAGGTTTATTTTTTTCAGTTAAAATCAAAATATGTTAACATTTGGCCTTTCCCCGTGCTTTTCGTTTGGACTCAGAAGGTATTCTCATATGTTACTGTAATTTTTTTCCAGAAAAGCAGATACCTTCTCTGTTCCTCTACAAAAGCTTTATGCCACAATAATTTAAGATTTCCTCCAGGTCAGAATATTTCTGCATGTAAAACTCTTTGAAGGTTTAAATAGATTGTAACTGAGTTTTGACATGTATTAGCACGTGTCAGGTACAGCAGTTATTAAGGGTAGTGGAGACAAGGCACATTCCATCTCTCCAGAGACTGACTCGCAGGTGTCCAGATCACTACAGGCCACGAGCGGGCAAAGCCACTAAAAAAAAATCACCCTTTGTTACAACAAGCATTAAAAACTCCTTTTACCAAGGAATAAGCTCTAGTTGCATCTTAAAAAAATCATGTTCCAGTATTGTGACTGGGAAAATTGCCTTTTTATTTCTTTTAATGTTAATCTTTTATGTCTCTCTCTCTCTCTCTAAGGTTCTGCATCCACACAGAACATATTTTAAAATTATATTAAAGCATACATTTGCATTAAAGCATGATGTGCATTAGTTAAATAGGAGCTCCTGAGTTCTGTCCTGTTCCTCTCCTCTTTATGAGCTGAATATGTCTGCATCCAAACAATTCATAACAGAGAAATCATTTGATGGATTTTTTTTTTAAATCCTTTAATTCCTTTCATTAATATATCAGGAAGAAGTGTGATATGCAAAACGAAATACTCAAGCCTGGATGCTTTTTTAATCAGAATATGTTTGAGCAAAGCCAGCTGACTCTCTGCCCTTCCCTTCCCAGGGCACAGCCTCTGTCCTGCAGCGCAGGTCTGACAACGAGGAGTACGTTGAAGTTGGAAGACTTGGTCCATCAGATTATTTTGGTAAGAAAATTCAGCTAAGCATGGTTCAGAAAGACAGGCACGTCTGGGTCAAGTACTTATTGTCTTAATTAGTGTTCCACTCTTACATGCGAGGGGTTATGCGCAGGTCAGCCGCTGCTCTCAGCGATGCTCAGAGATTTCAGGGAAGCTGAATCCATTCCTTGGTTTACACCAGTGTAGCTGACAGGAGACAGATCCAGAATCAGCAAAGCAGTCTGAAAGCATTTGTTTTCAAAGGCATTTTACACACATGCATTATGCATGTGTAATGCATTTGTACTGTCAACAGAATCATGTAAAGTGTCTATCAAAGAGATATATAAAGGGAGATGTTCTACTAGCAGAGCAATGAGACAGTGGAATATGCACCCTCTGAAAGGGAGGAGGGCGTGTGACAGTGTGTTGTCTCTGTTTCCAGGTGAGATAGCCTTGCTGCTCAACCGGCCCCGGGCAGCCACGGTGGTGGCACGTGGACCCCTCAAGTGTGTGAAGCTGGACCGGCCCCGCTTCGAGCGAGTGCTCGGGCCCTGCTCCGAGATCCTCAAGAGAAACATTCAGAGATACAACAGCTTCATTTCGCTCACCGTCTAAATGATTCCTCTGGAAAGCTGCCTTCATGTGACCTTGTGCACTTAAAATTTGCTCTGCACAGCTCCACAGCTTTATGAAGAAAAAAAAAAGAAGTGTGCATTTTATGTGTATTTTTTTCTGTTTATGTCACCTAGTGGATGTCAGCTCAAATCTCATGTATCATGGAAGTGGAAGGATAACTGGGTAAGACTAGCTTTGGGGAAGATTGGGGCTCTTTTGGGCTCTTGGCTTGCAGACAAAATTTTTAGCTATTGTTGGTTCATATTGCTTAAAACTGTGGGTTCGACTATTTGAAATACATATGAATTTCTGTTTTCTTTATTATCTTTAAAGCTGGTCTTATTCACCTTTGTCAAGGTTCTTTGATGAAGTGATGTGGAATATGTCCCTGCCCATGGCAGGGGGTTGGAAGTCGATGGCCTTTCAGGTCCCTTCCAGCCCAAGCCAGTCTATGATTCCGTGATATCTCTCTGCCTGTCACTTCTAAAAGACTTTTCACTGGTTACGGACTGGGGGGTTCCGAAATCCCGTGGAATGAGTGGCAGTCTCATTGATGAGATGCAGTTTAAGGGGGAAGGTTGGAGAAAGGTTTTGATCATTCCAGCAAGCCAGGGGAAAGTAAAGCTTTTGAGTGATTTTGTTTGTGGCTTAGATATAGGGGCCATATTCCTCCATGTCACAAACCCTTTTGGGTCTGCTTTGTAGGATATGCTCAGGCAAACAGCCTGCTCCAGTCTTCTTTGTAAAGAGGTCAAGGAACAATGTTTTGTAAGAATTCAAATGGAGCCTTTAGGACCTAAGTTATTTGTCCTCAGCTTTTTCTAAATGAGGGTTTACATTAGAGTCCTTAGAAGTCCAGTGGGGGCTTCTCTGCTGAATTAAGTTGGCTTCATCACTCAGCAGAATGTCCTCAAGCCTCTTCTCTGAACATTACATGAAATGCTGAAGAGGTGGTGCCAGGTGCACTTCAGGGACAAATACAGCAGCTTGTTTTTAATAAGGTTCACTTAATTAAATTCAAATGCCTTTCTTGTAGTATATGACTAAATTTTAGAATTTTTAAAAATTTTCTGAAAGCCAAATAAGTGCTTCAAAATGCTGCTTCTCCTCCAAAAGACAGATACTGTGTAACAAAGAGCACCAGCATCCTGGAACCCTCCAGGGGCCTCACAGCCTTGCTGGCAGTCATTGCTGCCCTGCCTACACATGGGGCTCCTCCTGAATGGAGCTTTTTGTAGATCTCTCAAGGCTGGGGATGTGCACAGCCCTCAAGGATGGGATTATTTGGATTTTGATTTGCAAAGCTTTACCTTTGCAGGTAAACTTGTTGTTGCCAGCAGCAGCAAAGCTCTGCATCTCAGCCACCCTAAACAGCACTGCCTGCCCTTCAGTTGGGCCAAAACTCCATTTCTTCTTTACAATAACATTCTTCTGAGTAAATACAAACTTTCTGTACCTTTGACATGCCAAAGGTTAAGCAGTGAAATACAGCACCAATCTCCCTTTTGAAACTAGAGGTGTGAACTTGGCTATATGGCTAAAATGAGTCCTACTGACACACAATTGCTTTCTTCTTTGGAATTAACAAATACTAACTGGACACTTTCCTGTTGACTCCCACCAAGGGCCCAATATTCCAGTAGCTGCCCTCAGTGGTTCTCACAGAGCTAAAAAGCTTCTCAGCTTCACGCTCTTCTCATCACTTAAAGGTGCTTAATTTATTTTAGCATAATTTCAGTGGTCCTGTTAGTGTATATTTGTTGCTGCTATTTATTATGATTCTGTTATGCTTCTTGCACGTGTTATTAAATATGACCATTCACAGTTTCCAACCTTGCAATTTTTATCATGTACATTTATATAGGCAGACCCCCGTTCTATATAGATAAGTCAATGTATACTCATTTGGTTATTTGCTGCACTGTTTTTGTATTCTCTTGTGCAATTTTTAAAAGAAATATTTTTTAAACGCTACCAGTCACTCAAGTATGTTCTTTTACCTGTTGCTTTTCTGTTGTGTTGGTAAAAAAATTGTGAGTGTTTCGCATAATATGCAGGACACATCTCTTGTCAAATACCAAGTATTAGGCTCACTGTTTAGAAGTTACTCGAGCACACAGACACACTGCAGATTCTTTGCTTTAAACCTTTACAGCTCATGGAAAATACGTTTGAATTATGGTTCTGTTATAAGCAATCTCAAGAGAAATGTAACTGTCTAACACCAGGATTCCTGTGCTTTAAGTGGAACAAAATGATATTCAGTGACATTTTGAAGATAATTGTAATATTTGCAGTGGATGATGGGACAGGATTATGGTATGAATAAAATTCTTCTACGTTATAAGTGGCCATTGTGGGTTTATTGCTAATGGAAGTTCGTGTGAGTAGATGTCATACTCCAGCTAAAATCTGTATATCATCAAAACTTTGAGCTCTACTGAAAATAATCAGATGCAAAGGGACAAAAAATAGACTAAGATTCCCAGTGCTATATATAGTAATGGAAACCAAACTGGTTTTGTGGAGGATTAGCATGAAGGGAAAAAAATCATCTGTTTAAATGTAACCATATATGTCTATATAAAGAAATAGGCGTCCAAGGTGTCTCTGGGACCTTCCTGTTGTTGTCCAGGTGCCAGCTGTGAAATCCTCAGGACTGATGCTGAGCCTGTCGTACAGCCAGGGGGTACACCTGGGGAAAAACAGGCTCTTTCCTTCTCATATACCAGTGCTGCTCCTTTTCCCCCAGTATCACAGGCAAAGCCCATGGTCCCAGCCACACCAGGGATCTGTCCCAGTCGTTCCTCTCAACTTTTGGCCACACGTGGAGTTTTAGAAGCACGGCTGCCCTGGGACTGAAGCGCAGCCCCGTTTTTGGCACCAGGGATGTACTGTCCTGCTGCCATGGCTTGTGTTCATGCCATGGGCTGGCCAGGAACTACACTGAGGACAAACTTCTCAGAGAAGGCAGAGCCTCCAAAGGAATCACCTGTACCTCATGCATCAAGGTGCAGGCACGGGTTGAAGAACTGGAGAGTGTGGCTTCTGGGTGATGAGGTGTTCTGTGTGCTGTTAGTTTCATCCACCCACCTACCAGAGCCCTGGGTGGCCACTTCAGTAGGTGTGTTACAGTCCAAGCTTGGCTCCACAGCTCGAGCTGTCACCCCAGAGCAGAGGGCAGGGCCAGTGGCTCACTCCTTGCAGCTTCTCTGTGGTAGCCCCTGAACAGAAATTTTGGGCGGCTCCAGACATCCAAGGGCTGTCCAGCTTTCCATTTTTGGAGTGTGTTATTTTTTCCCCCCTTTGCTATGATTCAGGAGGGAAGGACTGGTCTTTCCAGAGAATTACTCACATTATGCAGTAATCAAAAGTGACCACTCTCTCTGAGGTCCTTCCAGAAGGACATTACCAGCCCACGCTCCCCAGAAAAGAGCATCTCACCACTCCTCATTGTCATTCCTTTTTTGGTTGGTTTTAATTGTGTCACAGCCATTTCAGGACTCCTGAGACAAAATAAAAGAATTTTTTTTTAATAGAAACTAATTGCACCTCAGGTTTTTACAAGGCCATATGGCTGACCAGGCTTTGGTGTGTGTATCAGATTACTCCAGCTGGCTCAGGCATTCCCACTGCTTTGTGGCACTAAAGTTGTGCTAAAGTGGTGCTGAAGTCCTTGAGTCACATGAAGCCTGTGAATCCTTCCTTGATCATCAAGCAAACACAGCCTGACACAATGTTACCTGTTCAGGTGCTGGTGGGAAACAAGAGCTGTGGGAGAACCAAGTTACCCCAGCTGGTTATTGGCTGCTGGGCTGCTTTTCTTGCAGTCAGTGGTCTTCAAAGTGGAGTCGTCACACAAAGGGTGACATTTCTCCTGTTGTGAAAGTTGCACAAGGTGTGTGCATCCCATTCAGTTTTAAAGTCTAAAATGGTGCATAAATCCTTTCACTGCCCTCTTTATGGGAGAAGTCTTTGTTCATTGTGCCCATTTCTGTAGGGCAAAGAGGATATTATCCTGTGCAGCAGCAACACCATGATGACCTCCTCAAAGAGTAGGTGACTGAGAACCAACCAGCTTAAAGTCTCACAGTCGATATTCCAAAGACCAGTTCACTATGTAGAGACCAAATTATCCCCTCTTACATTGCCAGGCATGTTTTTTTTGACTCGTTTCCAATGATTTGGCAACTCTGACTGGAGCTTCAAGTGCACACAACTGCTCAGAAACTCATAAGAGCATTTCCAGCCAGAGTCACTTCTGTAGGTCCCTCTTCCCTCTGGAGAAAGAGAGCATATTTGGATATGAGCATATGTGTAGTCTTGAAAAATCTGATGTTACGGGAATACGTTGGCTTGGATGCTCCTCCTCCTCCAGGGATTTCTCTGTGGCTCTTTGCTGCTCCGCAGAGTTGTATCTGGGATGCAGCACTCCACAACAAGCTGGCCTTTTCTCTCAAAACACTGCCTGGCCGAGGGAGCTGGCATCTGCAGCCATCTGGTATTTTTCTGAAGGCTGAGGATGTTTTTTGTGCTTGATCAGGCTCCAATACCAGAGTGATTCTTCTGATGTCTGAAAATCTGGATTGAGTTTTTAGAAAAGAGGCTGAACTTTGCCTGGGCAAGGAAAGCAAAGCATGAGCGTCTCCTTGGGCTGCTCTGACTCCTATCTCAGATGTACAAGGGTAACTTTTCCCTTCTGAGTGCGTCAGCCCCTCCCTAGCTGTGCTTTAATTCTTGTTTTAAAGTCACTCTCTGCACTAGTATCACAGAGAGCCTTCACAGCCCAGACCAGCTGCAGCATGCTTCCCATGCTCTTGTGCTTCAGCAATTTGAAGTGTGCAGGGTTCCCTTTAAAAAGTCGTGAGATCATATGGGGAAAAACATAATCATTTTACCCAAGAAGACTGCTCCTATTCCAGTATAAACTGCCTCCAAACGTGGAACAGTGGCGTGCCATGTTGCTGCATGGGCCAGCAGTGCTGAATGAATTGGCAGATGCTGTGCTGCTGTGTGATCTCTGGGAGCTGGGCTGTGAGAACACTGCTCCTCTGCTCACAGCTTTGGTTCAAAGCCGAGAGAGTTGTTTTGCCAACAAAGTGCCCCCCACCCAAGCCCTGATGGGATAAATGGAGCCTCGTGCTGCCAAGACTCACTGGGTGCATTCACCTTACCCTTGGTGGGTGCTGACAGCCTCCACTCTTCCCAGGGCTGGCAGTTGGAAACAGGATGTATAGACTGATGATGAAGTAGGGAATTTCTCACCACTGCCTGCTGTTACTGGCGCTCTGGATGTTCATACTGCTGGCTCCAGGGAAATCAAGCCTTTCTGGGAAATGGCTACTCCCTATCCTCTTTATACAGAAAATGTATTGTTATTATTTGAAAGCACTTTTGTATTGCCCTTAGACTACAAGCATGGCGATTGTTCCATTAGAAGACATCATGGTGCATAGCAGTGAAATACGACGTACAGTACCATGCAGTATGTATTTTCCAGATAAACTGGGAAAACAGTGAAATGGATCTGCAACGTGGGGGTACAATAGTTGCTTTGCATTCCTCCACATGTGTGGAATTCATGTGCACTACAGAGTGACTCTGTTTTGTTCCCATGTGCTTACGATGATCGGATGATCCGCTGTATTTTCTATCCGGTTTCATTTTCTCCGTTGTGTTTGTGGGACAAGCACAAAGTTGCAGCGGCTTCAGATGGAACGTGGCAATGAATTAGTGCTGGCTAAACCCTCCCACCATTTATTTCCACTGTGGCAGCGAGAGGGAACAGACTCAGCAGCTGAGAAACACAAGAGATTGTTTCTCCTCGTCAACCAGGGGCAGCTCAAGCCACTTGCCAGATAGAAGGAGTTTGCTGGGCTTGCACACTCCGGGTTGTTTGATTGAGACTTCCCAGCCCCGAGGTGCATCTCCTCCACACCCCGCCCTGCCTAGGGAGCTGAGGTGCTGTGGGAGTGCGGAGCAGGGAGATGTGTCACTGTTCACAGTTCAGCTTGCGTAAGGGCGACTCTGGAAATTGCTGCCGGAAGGAATCTGCATCTCTCAGCGCCAGCTCCCGCAGAGATGGAAAAGCCCTGTCTTGGCCCTGCCTGGAGGAAGGAGTTCTGCCCCTGTGCATGGTTCATATGGCTCTCGGCGAGATGGAAAATGTCTGAGAAAGATACAGAGCTGCTCCCCAGCCTGGAAAGCCTGTAAGTCACTGCTAACGGCCACCACAAGCACCATGAGCTCTGTTGCATGGGCCAAATTCCCATGAGATGGAAGAATGGTTCATAGCCTTGACACATATCCAGTGAAGGATCACATCCTCTCCCATTGCCTTGCATGTCTGGCTCTTAGCCCAGGATCTAGCTTTTAAAGAATAACATGACCAGCAAGGAGGGCTTTTTAAACCTTAGGTTTGCAGGGAGCGGGAGAAGGTACCAAAAAGGGCAGAGGAACACGAGAACCAGCCCAACAAAGGAGCCCTTGTGCAGCGGGGAGATGCAGCAGAACCTGTGTCCGGATGAAAGCTGCCCTATCAAAATAGCCATAAACAAACCCGCCTCCTCTGCTACAGAAAAGCTGTTGTGCCAGGAGCATATTAAATTGTATATGCTTTTTCTCAAGGCAAAAGAATTGCAGCAGTGATGGCAGCTGTGTGTGCTGGAGCCGAGCCACTGTATTCAACTCGTGAAGGCCTTGCTGAGGCTGGGGTGGGGGAAGGACTGTGGATGAATGTATTATTCAGAGGGACCCACACTGAAATGGTCTACCGGCACTGGGGATGTGTGAAAGGGGAGGGAAGAGACTGCCTGACTCCAGAGGCTGATGTGTTTGCCAGAGGGTAGCCCAGGTCCCCTCCCAGACTGGGAGCCACAGCCCTGCCGGTGTTGCTGTTTATGGGGGGACACAAGGTGGATTTTTCCTCCCCCAGGTTTCCCTGGGGAGGTTCCAGGTCTCAGTCTCCAGAAGCAGAGTTGGGCTGCAGCCACTGCTCAAGCCTGGATGGAGGAGCAGGTTGCAGGCAGGAGGTGCCCAACCTTTCCAGTGCAAGGGGGCAGGAGATGGGATTTAAAACAAATGGTGAGCAGGGAGCTGCAATCCCATCCTCCACCTGGCTGGTCCCAGGTGTGGTGGGTAAATGGGAAATAAAGCGGCCTCATACCCACAGGGTGGCTTGTTTCAGCCCCCTTTTCTCCCAGCAGGGCTATTCCCTGCCTGGCTCCTGCCTCTGACCTGGAGGAACAGGATGCAGAGAGCTCAGGACTCACCCATGCTGCAGCCATCACCTTGTATCCATGAGGCCACCTCTGTGTGAGCATCCCCACACCAGGAACAAGGGCTTGGAGGGATCCTCCAACCTCTGAATATTAGTGAAAGCCACAGAATGGGATTTCATCACTATTCACATCATCTCTGCCCTATGTTAGCTGAGCTTGTTGCATGGTTTGCTGGAGGAAGATCTCTGCTACCCAGGCTTTGCCCTTCACTCACTGGGCTATTAGAGGTCCAAGCCTGGACCTTGGAGCCCAGAGGAGACACACCTGTCCCATGGACGCCCACATCACCCAGAGACCTTCTGTGAAGTACGGCGAGTATCTAAAATATTTTTCCACCCTGGGCTGCAACTCCCCTGTGAACAAAGGTGAGTTGGGAGTAAAGGATACGGGATGCTTTCCTTATTAACCCAGGAACACGCTAGGTAAAGGCACCTCCTGTAGATCTCCTTCGGAGGGAGTGAAATAAAACAGAATAAATTCAGAAATGATGACTTCTGTGCAGACACCGTGCAGGTGCCTCATCAAAGATCAGTTTATCCCCAGGCGATAGAGTTCAAAAGCTGCAGCAAGGAAATGGGATAGAAGAGCCTGACACTCATCTCAGTTTAAATTCAGTCACGGCAGCTGTCCCGTTCTCTAAGGCAGAAGGGGAAATTTATGGCTCTCCTGCAATGCGAGCAATGCTGTGAGCACCCACAAGGTAAATGCCCTTTTGTGCCTGAATCCCTTCCCTATCTGAAGTCACTGCACAGACAGGGCTAACATGATTCAGTGAAAGAAAACCCATTTCTGCTTTTTAAGCAGATTACAGCAGATTAGCTGACTAATCTATATGGAATCCTCTCTAACAATTTCAAACTGTAAACAAATCCAGCCACTATTGCATTGCACATAAATATTTACTGTGGATTATATGAAGATTAACTTCAAATGATGTTTGCAACAATGGTTTTATTTTGTGACTTGCTACCTTTAGTGATGTAAAACCTTCAGAAAGAAGTATGCCTCCCACAAAGTGTGAATTTAAGGCTTGTCAGCTGTACAATAGCATCTACCAGAGCATGTACACAAGCAGAAACTGAACACAGTATTGATGACAGATGAAGGAAGGGAATAATAAAAGCTACTGGTGCCAAAAAACCCGCCTGGGTTTATCACAACATGGAAGTAATGTCCTCCCTAGAAGATGTGACTTGGTGTTAGTAGCTGACACCTCACCGCTACTCACAGTTGGTTTTCCAGCTGCAGAAAAGAGCTGAGCAAGGTTTGCAAGCAAAGGGGATTTGAGGGGTGTTGTTTGGCACCCTGAGACCTCACCCTCCTTGGGTGGTCGGTGTGGGTGGACCTGGCCCTGGCGAGAAACGAGGCAGCCTTTGTGATGAAGCTGTTCCTCTTCCTGAAGATCTGGGTTCTCATTGTATCTCCAGCCACGTGGAGAAACCTCAGGGCCACCAGACCAATGCTGCAGAGCTGCTGCTTACCCAGTGAGGTTCCTACAATCACAGTGATTCCTGGTGTGAAGGAGGGGGCTGCCCAGAGCACCTCTTCCTTCCAAAAAAACCAGGCCAGAGGCCACTGCTGAGGAACCACAGGCAAAAGCCAAGGCAGAACCGTGTTTGGCAGCACATCATGCTCTGAATGGGGTGTTCCAGGGGCAGCCAGCACCAGCCCCTGTGGGGCTGTGCCTGGGGCTATTCAGGCTGACTGGCTTGGGTCCTGCTGCTCCTTGCACAGCACTTGGTTGGGACATGGGGAATGTTGTGTCTACCAGGCCAGTGAAGGAATGCTCAGTTTACAAGACAATAGCTTTTTAGGAAGCCAGAAGAAGTTAAACAGCCTTCCCAGATGGAAGATTGTCCCTTTCCACCCTTTGTATAATTAGGGCAGCTTCATGCTCCTGTAACGAGATGATCTGTTTAATATAAGAGGTTTCCAAAGTCTTAGCAAATGAGTATCTGAGAACTGGCTTCTGATGTGGTTTATGTTCTTTTTGATAGATTTAGGTTATGGGAATGTTGGTTACAGAGGCAGTGAGTGATTCATGCTGAAACCATCCGGGTGCTGTCTGATCCATGCTGTCCACCCGAAGGTAAAGGGAGGCTGCAGCCTGTGCTGTGTTAATGCCTGCAGTTTGAGCTGTTCAATGTAAGTTATAATTGCAGAAAAATTACTGCAGCAGAGAAGAAGAAAGGTTTGCGTTTTGCAGAGAGAGGTAATCCTTCCCAGAGCAATATTTCCATAGCGAGCTGGAGTCTGACAGCGATGCCTCGGGACCTCAAAGTGCTGTGCTCCGTGTAAGGAGCTGTACTGGCACCTTAGGAAAAGCAGGTCTCCCTGGAGACTCTCTGGCTGCTGCTTGTCAAGCACAAAGCAACACAGACCGGAGCCTCTGCTCTGTGCTACTGCCCACCTTGGAGTGGTCTTGGAAAATATCATTTCCCCCCTGGCTGTGGGTTTGTCTCAGCAGTACTTGCAGGATCAAGCCCTTGAGCAGATGGGGGAAAGAAGCAGGGGTAGAAATAGCATTTTCCTTTACGTTTACTTCCTACAGTCAAGCACTTGTAAATCCTGTCTCCATCTGAAGAACATCAAAGCAAGTAAAGGGACAGAGAGTGGGCTCTCAAAAACCTCAAAGGGGAGATGCCCTGCAGCCCAAATGTGCTCCCTGAAGCCCATGTCCCATGTCACGGACCCTCTTTGCCTGGCTGGGGCTGGGCCTTGCTGCTGCCCAGGCTGCCAGCTGAAAAACCACTCCCAGAAGAATCTCAGTGCCACAACAGGAGACCAGGCACCGAGCATGGAAAACCGGATGGACAAAGCCAGGGGTGCCCTGTTGAGCAGTAATGAAGTGGTCACTGCCATCCTGCAGCACATGTCTGTGCTGCCTCCGGTCACACAGGCATGAACGGTGAGAAGCAGGGATACTCCTCATCAAAATTCATGGATTCCCATTGCACTTGCGTAACTTCTCCAGGACTTGTGTGAGAGCAGGGTGAGGCCACAAGCCAAGAGCTTTGCAGCATCACATACCTTTGTTGCCACGTAATAAGCAGAAGACTTGAGGATACTAGTTTTGTTTGCAGGCTTTCCCCCTCTATTGCTCATGTTTCAGCTGTACATAAATCCAGAAGAAAAGTCTGCATCATTTTTTTATCAGATTTGTAGGTGAGTTAAGGTTCCTTGACAACTTACTCTCTGTAATGTTAAGATAAATTCAGAGTCCCTGGAGCAGTGACTTGTGGAGGCATCAGGAAAGACTTAGGAGGCTGTGAGCACTGGAGCAGCAGCTCCAGCCCACTGACCCCTTTGGGTGATGCTGGACACCCACCAGGGCTGTGCTGGACAGCCTGGAGTGGCTCCACAAGGGGCTGTGTGTCCCTCCCAGCCCCACCTCTGTTTTCATAGAATCATGGGCAGACAAGGATCACAGAATCCAGCTCCTGACCCCACACAAAACAACCCAAAAATTCCACCCTGTGCCCAGGAGTGTTCTCCAAACACTTGAACTGTGTCAGGCTTGGTGCTGTGACCACTTCCCTGGGGGGCTTGTCCCAGTGTTCAGCCACCCTCTGGGTGAGGAACCTTTTCCTCATATCCACCCTAAACCTCTCTGACACAGCTTTGTGCCGCCTTGCTCGGGGTTAGCTCGCACACCCCAATGCACTGCAGATGCTTCCCCCTCTGCTGGGAGGGAGAACAGCTGCAGCATGAGGAGGGCCAGGCATCTGTCCCGAAGCAGCCCCCCTGGTTTATGGCAGGCTGGTGGCCTTGGCTGGAGGCCGGCCCTCAGGATAACCGGGCATGGACGAGGCCTCCGCGGCCTGGCGGAACTCTGGCCAAGGAGTAGCGCCGGCAGCTCCTGCCCGAGATAAGGCAGTGTGCTTTCAGGATTTATTGCCTTTATCCCCATGTACTGCCAGCCTGAATGTTTCAATTATCTTTTTCTGCCGTGGCATTTCCCTAACAAGCGGCGTTATTTTGTTGCTGCTGTTTCGGCCGGGACAGACGGGGCCTTGTTTTCCAAACATGACACACATGCATTGAAAAGCAAGCGGGCCATGGCAAAGCATATTTGGTCTGCCTTGGTGGTTTGAAAGGTTATTATCTGACCCTGCGCTCATCACCTCAGCACCATAAATCTAGCAAAGGGGCCATTCTTAGCCCTTTAGAAATGCATCCTGTTTCCTCTGCAGTGGACTCATAATTTCATTGCTGACCCTACCCAGTAATTCCTCTAATTCATTCACTCAGAGTTTCTTAGAAGTTTATCCACTCCCCGGCTTGACTCTTGAGGCAAATTCAGCCTTGGGGCAACTTCACCCATAGCTGCGATTAACATTAGCACCAACTTTAGCCCATGGATCCTCCTTTTTGGTTGAGGCAGCATCTCAAATTACATATTGGCATCAGATGGTTGTTTTTGAGATCTCACATAGCTCCAAGTCCTCCTCTCTGATGCTGCATGTGCTGATAACGAGCTGTGTTAGCTAATCCCCCATCAGGATTCATAATGTCAGGAGAAAAACCTGGTAGAAAAAATGTTCATCACAGTTTGTTCTGCAGCACAAAAGGTCGTTCTGGCTGAATAGTTTGTCAGAAAATTTCCATTTAGTGTGAAAGTTTTTCAGGGAAAATTGTGAGTTTCTCCCCTGTGACTATCAGAATATTTCAGTTTTCAATAGCTACCAACTGTCCCCTGCACCAAAGTGTAAGGTGAGATGCAAACACAAAAGAGAGAAACTCATGGAAAGTGTTTCCAGCAGCTCTTCTTGTGTCCCTGAGCTATCTATTACCTGCTGAAACCCCTCCAGACAGTCTCTAGACCAGCACAGCACCCTCAGGTCTCCAGCTCCCACAGGCAGCACACAGATTTCCATAGGGCACAGCCAGAGTGGTGTTAACTGGGGGAGGATTATCTGTATCTGGATTCCACACAGCCATGTACAAAATTAGATTGTTAAGGGGAAGAAAAGCAGAAATATAAACTGATGAGAGCTTGCCTTATGTTGCTGCCAAATATGATCCTTTTGCATTAGGAGATTAACCTGAAAAGTTCTGGCCTCTGCTTTTTAATCCATTTTACATCCCACCCATCATTACAGGCTAGGCTGTTGGCAGACCTGGAGGTGTGTCTGAAGTGATGGGACCAGTGAATGTCCTCAGAAGGGGATGTGTGTCATGTGGGGTCCTGGAAAAACTCCATCACCTCTCCACTGAGCAGGGTGTGAGGGACACAGGGTGCTGGGATGGGAGCGAATGGATCTGAGCTCTGATTTCAGCCCAGGTAGCAGGTGGGGAAGGAAAAATAGTCGGTACAAGTTAGGAGGCTGCTGCACCACCAAGCCCAGAAAGGAATGTTTGATGTGCTTCAGCCTGAGCAAAGCCACAAGCTGCCCATCAGCCAGGATGTGTGGGAGCATCCCAGTGGAGCCCCAGGAGAGACCTGTCTGTCCACCGTGCAACACACCCCCTGAACACAGCCTGGAAACAGCCTCTGGCAGCCAATATGCTTCGTTTTACCAACAGAAAAACACTCGCAACATCAGTTCCCAGGAGGGCATGATTAAAGGAATGTCTTTTTGGCCAAAGGGTGGAAATGGATCAAATCTGCACATTTGCCAGGTCTGCTGGGTGCTGGGCAGGTGAGGGGAGGGAGGGCTCTCGGCAGAACAGGGTTTGCCTGGAGCTGCTGCTAAACTCATTTTTTAACACAGCATTTTCGATTATTTCCTATCCACTTGATACACCACCAAAATAGATCCAGTTCTCCCCTGTTTTAGCCTCTGCTAAAACCCTCAGACCACATCTTCTCCTATAACAAAAAGTATGTGGAATTGGCTAAAAGAGAAACATTCCTGTTCTCACAAAACTTTAAAAAAAAAAAAAAATCCGCTACTTTCTTAAAGAAAAAAATAGCACTTATAAGACTGTATAAAACTGCTTCTGTCCAGAAGGCTCCTGCGTCAGATCAGCTTCGTCCCTTTAACCATTGCTGTGCCAAACCTCGCTGTGAATTATTAATCAGCCCAAAATAGCTACTGAGGAAAGAGGCAAAAAGGGAAGGCTCGATAACAGCAGTGCGTATGGCAAAATTTATTTTGGTCTTACTGAAAGTCTTTAAGGAAATCTTTAAGAGGCTGGGGCAGGATGAGGCAATGATGAAGCTGGAGGGATGCCGGCGGGCAGGAGCCCGTGGCCTGGTGGGGGGAGTGAGGGATGCCTTCGCAGACTCGGGGAGCAGCCCTGAAAGGGAGAAGGAGAGGGAGAGGGGAAACCGAGCGGCGAGCTGAACTTGCAAATGTTTCTGGCATGAAATCATGAGGGCAAATGCAGAGCTACCCGCCCACCAGCACACGTGTGGAGCTGCCACTATATGGGGACAGTCCTATATATATATATACGTTTATATGGAAGGGAGAGAATGGAGAGGGGCTGTCATGGGCTCCTCACCCAGGAGAGAAGGCTTCTGGCCCTGCTGCACAATCCCAGGGCTGTGCAATGGCAGAGGCTAAAGGGCATCAAGGCTCTTGGGATGACAGCTGGCTAAAAGCACTGTTTTACAGCAGTGCAGTGACTCTGGGAAGGTGCCCACCCCCTGTGGATGGGGACTGTCTGTGGGTGCTTTGTGCCCAGCCTGGGGTGTCCCTGTCCCTGCAGTGCAGGTGTTTGTGCCCAGATTAGAGGTGTCCCGTCCCTGCAGTGTGGGTGTTTGTGCCCAGCCTGGGGTGTCCCTGTCCCTGCAGTGCCGGCAGGAGCAGAGCTGAACAGACTCCGCGCCTCAGTTGTGGGGAGTGTTGGGAAAACCGCACCCAAGCGGAGCTGCCGGAGAGAGAAGGACATTTTGTTGTGAAGGGGTTTTTCTTCTTCTCAGATTTTTTTTTTCCAAGATGCATTTCTTTGAGAGGCTTTGTGGACAGTGTGGGCAGAGCCATGTGGAAGGAATTTAAAGGGAGAAGCCAGTTCAGGGTCACGGCCCGATACGCGATTATAAACCAAACAGTTGTGGAGGGTACGAAGCAGCTCCCCGGGGCTGACACAGGGCTGTGGACGTGTGGGATGGCACCAGCTCTCAGAGGTGCAGAGAGCAGCACTGGCAGGCCATGGGCATCCCACAGCCGGGAGCACTGGGGGATGCCTGGGTAGCCAAAACAAGGACCGCAGAATGAGAACAACCTGCACAGGGTGCCAAGGCAGGGCAGGAACCCACGTAACAAGGAGTTCCTTTGGAGTACAGGTCTGAGGAGAAGCATCTGAGGGAGCTGGAGAAAAGGAGGCTCAGTGGGGACCTTCTTCCTCTATACAACTACTTGATAGGAGGTTGTAGCCAGGAGGGTCAGTCTTTTCTCCAGCAAGCAGTAGGACAAGAGGAAATGGCCTCAAGCTCTGCCAGGGGAGGTTTAGATTGGATACTAGGATACATTTCTTCACCAAAAGGGTTGTTAAGCATTAGAACAAGCTGCCCAGGGCAGTGGTGGAGTCACTGTCCCTGGGGGGATTTAAAAGACATGTAGGTGTGGCCCCTGGGGACACCATCTAGCTGAGACCTCTGCAGTGCTGGATTAATAGTTAGACTTGATGATCTCAGAGGTATTTTCCAACCTTAATGGCTCTATGATTCTAACAAGCCTGACTGAACTGATTTGGTCTTGGCCCTTAAGCTGTGGAGGGAGTTCCTGGGCAGCTTTCCAGCGAGGGCAAGGGGAATCTGGGAGAGAGCAGCTGAGTGAACATGGGCTGAGGACAGACAACATCCACACCAAGAAGCCTTGCAAGGAAAAGCTGTTGTTTGCTCTGTTGCCTTCACATACAGTTGAAGACTACCACTAAGGGGTCTGATGCCCTATCAGACTATTATGGCTTCAGTAAAGGAAACCTGGGAGGCTGAATTGCTCTTCTCCTGCTCTGTGTGTAATGATCTTAGTGCCATTTCAGGGTCACCTCTTCTCTGGCACCTGCTTCTTTCCAATTCCTGCACATCGAGGTTAGAAAATAACCATCAGCAGGAAGGAAGGCTGTGCTGCAAGGAACTGTAGCTTAGTTTAGTAAGGCTTTTGGCTCCTGTGTGCTTGGCCAGATTTTGTTCTCACACTGGTTTAATCTTAGGGATGCTCCAGACACAAATTCTTACTTGCTCCTTATTCTTTTATTGACACTTTGGCAATGTTCTTTCACCTCTGAGGAGCCTCTCACCAGGTACCCATGGGATCAGTCAGACCACTGGGACGGCAGAGTTACAGTTTTCGTGAGACTTAGGCATGAGACAATTTTAAAACTGGCTTTAAAGGTAATTTGGAAGAGAAGGAAATGTCTTCCCTGTGGAAGCTGGCCAGGTGGGCAATGCTGCAATATGAATATCCCTTGCTGCAGAAGGTGCACAAGTACTGCTGGGGACTGCATCATGCATGTGCAGCAGATGACATTTCCTGTTTTGAGGGACCCTCACACACCTCTTCAGGCCTCCTAGCCAAAGCAGGGGGTGTTTATAAGGGAAGTTTTTCTGGCATGACCGTACATACACTAGAAATTGGACTGAGCCCACGAAGTTCACTGTGGATCAGAGCTGCATTTTGGAGCAGTGATGTCGAGGTTACAGACTCCATTGCTGGTTCCCAATCTCTTGAGCCATCTGGCTCCTTATCAGTATTTGATTTTTTCTCAACTGCTTCACATGCAGAGGCCCTGCTCTGGTGTGATGGCATTTTGAATAAAATCGACAGCCAATTTGGATTACACAACCATGAAACAAAGAAACAAAAGTCCCTCCCAGCAAAAGGTGTCTGATGACACTTATGGAGTAGGTGGCTCAGAGCCTTCAGGGGAAATTCCAGATGGATAGGAAAGTAGCAGTGATACAGCAAACCTTTACAAAGGGTGGGATGGGGGCACGTGGTGAGCCACCAGAGGAGCTGTGGTTATGAGATCAGATGGATGGCCTGGGGAAAGTCAGAGGAGATGTGTGGAAAACCAGTGGGCAGCTCAAAGTGTGATACCGAGATAAGCATGAGATGGGAAGGGTGTGGTAACACAAACTCCAAAGGACTAAATGCTTGCTTAACCCAGGAAAAGAAGCAGGTCCATCCCAATGACGTCGAGAGAATACTCCATGCCCTGGGTTAGTCATGCTCCTAAGTGCTGGGTTGAATCTGGGCTGTGTTTGACCCTCCTGCTCCATCCCTGAGGAAGCCAGGATTGAGCAAGACCACACATCACACCGCACACCTCCGGAGGGAAGTGATTAAGTCATGAATAAGAGATCCACCAGCTGTTGGGCTTTGTGTGTGTGCACACACCATGGAACTACTGCAAAAAGCTAAACCTAGGGCCAAGAGAGCCTGGGACCAAAGGTGAGACCTCCATGAAGGACCATGACAACAACTGCACGACTAAAAGCATGAGCAATGGAAACAGACACTATGCTGGCATGAATGTTTGAATTTGGCATCTTAATTTTAAACAAAGGAGGATAGAAGAGTATTTTTCAAATCCTTCTCATTAAGTAATGCCCCAAACTTTCAGTGGAAGTTAAACACACACACATACATATCTTTTGTGCCCTTAGAAATTTCAACCTAACTTTAGTGTCAGCTCTACGAAGATGGGTGGGGGTTTTTGTAGAAGTCTGTGATAGCTGGCTTCAGATTCAGCCCTGCCATGTTTCTGAACAGCTTTTACACCTGGCCACAACATAGTTTAAAATCATTGATAATTACAGCAGAAGACTAATCCCCAAAGAGTCCTACCCCTGGCTTCTGTAAAAACAGGCTTTTACACTAAGGGCGCATATTTTCCCCAGTGGCTCTTGACTTGGACTTGCTGTCTGCACTGAGAGTAGAAGTTAAGCAGGCCTGAGCTGGCCTTTTTCACTGCCCCAGCAGCCACTACAAGCACCCAGAGTTGAAATGGTGGCATCCCCACCCAGCAGCCCCCATGGCACTGCCCCCAGACTCCAGACATGCACTAGCTGGAGGAGTATCCGACCACTCTGGGGCTGTTGGAGTGAATTGGAGTAGTTGGGGCTGGCTGGCTGCAGCTTTCATTCTCTCTGGCATCTGCAGAAACTGAAATGAGACAGGAAAGACACAGCAAAAGATGGAGTAAATAAAGACACGGAAATCTGGAAACCACAAACTGAAGAAAGGATGGGCAGGAAGAAGGGAAAAAAAGGAGTTAGAGGGAGAAAGAAAGAAGTCACAGTGAAAGAAGCACAGCAGTAACCCCTGTGATAGAAACAGAAGCAGTTTGAGGTTTGTATGCATTGTGGCTGGGCTCTTGCCCGTGGTATTTAACTTCACAAACTAACCCAGCCATTATGCACCGAGGGATCGTTAATGCAGCAGATGCAGCCAGACATACGTAGGAGTGTGTTAATACAAGGCCTGATGTAAAAAACACCTGCTAGTTTGGCAGGGTATCTCAGGAAAGATACTTGTGGCTCGTGTGAGGGTGCAGTATTTACAAAGGTATCTGCTGCTTTCCCATCACATCATGTGCAGTTCTCATTTGCCTTACTGGGAGCTTTGCACAGTGACTGTAAGAGACTCCAGGCTGAAGCTGGATGGAGCTGGTTCCCTTTACACCAGAAGGGAAGCTGATGTCTTAAATGTTCTTATTTTTCTTTCTTTTTTTATTCTTTTTTTTTTTTTTCCCATCCAAAATATTTAGGACATGGAGAGGAATTCTCTCTCTACAATACCTAGGCTCCAGGGCTGCCTTGTTTACAAAGGCTTAAGCTTTTATAAGTCTGAAGGAATTGCACTGATGCCATGCAAGGGGAAGAGGCACTTTTGGAAGATTATAACAGCGTGGCTGCGTTATCCCAACCCCTGATGCTGCTGAAGTGGATGTGTGCCATTACTGAAGTGTTAGAAGGGCTGGCACACTGTCCCAGGATGAGATTCTCTTACAAACCAAAGATGGGGCTGGTACCAGGCAATTAGGCAGCAGTACAGGGCCCGGCTGCTTCCAGGAGCATCCCAGGGATGGAGGGCTCTGGCTCACATGCAGAGAGCAGACAGCTGCAGTGGTTTAAGATGTTCCCCCACAGCTGTCTGTCCCAGCTCTCGGTGGGAGGCTGCCCGCGAGCAGGGCTGATGGAATGAGAGGGATGCCTGTGCCTCAGCTGTCCCAGCTCAGGGCCCAGGGGATGCACGGAGAACACAGGTGGAGAACTGGAGCGGCTGCAGCGTGGGCACCTCCAACACAAACTGGGGAGGCACCTCTGGCACAGATGCAAAGTGTGATGAAGGCAATACCATAACTGTCCCATGAAATCTAATTATAGCTCATTCGCTAGGACCATCAGCAAACAGGTTTATTCTTTGCTTCCTCATTGTCCCATGAGATATCTTTCCCAGAGTTTGCTGACTTTTGCCTCTCTCCTTGCCCAGCTGTCCTTACTGGAGCTCTGTCATCCCCCACTTCCCACAAGGTGCACACACAGGGAAGCCTCTGGCACAGGTAGCCACGCCGTGGACAGTCAGAGCCACAGCCAGCCCCAGCAGTGAGCCCAGACACAAAGCAAGGATGCAGGGAAAGCTGCTCTTTTATGTCCTGTCTCTTGCCTTTCTTCTTGGCATTTTAAACCTTTTCTGCTCACCTTTCTCTTTCCAGATTTTCTTCCAGACCCAAATAACTGCAGCAACACAACCCACTGCCTCGCGTTTCATTCTCAGTCTTGCAGTCTCCACTTTATTTTGCCTTTTCCCAGTTTCATGAAAGAACGCAGTCGCATGAATAACAGGATTATTTATCATCCTCTCCCTCCCCTCCAGTATGACTTGCTGTTTATGGAAAGCACTTGAGTGCAGGAGAGATCATGCTACAGTTAAACAGACAATGCTTAAAGGGCCGTTGCCTGCTCTCTGCTTTAACGCTGTACTCCTCACTGACTTCCAAGAAAGAGAGAGTTCTGAATCCCAGTTGATGGGAATGGCATCACAAACCCCCGCTGAAAGGTAAACAAATGCTACGTTCAAAAGGATGGAGAAGATGGTTGGACTCGGTGATCTTAGAGTTTTTTTCCAAGTGAAATGATTCTACAGTTCTGTGATTCTGCACTTCACTTCTTGCAAGAACCAGGAAATGCAGTTCTGGTGTAAATGTGGGTGCGTGGTCCCTTTCTAGCCCAGCAGTGTATCGGGAACACACTCCCAGGGACCATGTCATGGTGGCTAGCAGGTGACACACCAAGTTAAGACATCTCCATGTGACACAGCCAAATGATGTGACCAGAGGTGCTTCTCAGAGGTCTACTGGACCTGGAATTTAGCAGGACAATGATAAAATTTGTCCTGAGGTGGTGAGAAAAGGGCTTCAGAAATGGTTGCTACCAGCTTCTCCCCTGAAGTTTGGCCACGGCCCCGTGGCAAGTTCTCTACATCCTCCCTGCATTTCTGATTACTGATGTGGCTATGGAAGATCTTTATCAGCTCTCAGGAAGAAATCACCTAGGTACAAAGTGCTGAGAACGAACAGCTGGAAAGCACTGAATTCCCTGAGAATTTCTGCTGAGGAGCAGATGCCACCACATGGGTTGCCTGCTCTGGTCTGACCACCACCATCAGTGGGTCTATGGATACCAGCTTGTCTCAAAAGGATGGAAGTGCTCAGGGAGGGTGAGTTTGGAGACTCAGCATGGGGTCCATGAAGCCTTTCTGTAGAGATACTGCTCTGACCTGAGGACTTCAGGCATGATCCTTGAATGATGTGCAGCCACTGAGATCATGTGAGGACCAGGCTGCTGTAGGAGTAAGAAAATTAAAAGAAAAATACAAAAAACTCTACACTGGAGTTTCTGTTAAAAAAAAAAGAAAAGCAAACCAATCACCAATCCTTTACCTGCTCTTCTCCTTCCCTTATATTAACTAGGTTTCTGTGACAAAAAGGGTCAGAAATTCAATTAGGAAACTTCGCAGCCGTTACAAACATTTGCAGCTCAAAGTTAGCAATTCCACTGCAGCAGCCTCCATATCTCCCGTGTCCTTTAGGTACTGCTGGATTCTGCAGTCTCTGGTGTGCTTGCAGTTGAAAATGTGCGTATCATTCTCATGAGTTTTTATTGTAAGGGAGGGAATCTCACAGGACAAATGTGTAATGTAAGAGCAACAAGGTTGCATGGATACAAGAACACAAACGGGGCGGCTCACACTTTGAGAATACAAATTCTTTGGGAAGAGCAACTATCTCACTGTGTTTGGATGGAGCTTAATAAAACTGACTGCTCCAAGCTAGGCCTCTACAGGCCTCCAAGCTACAAACAATGAAGAATAATATCACAATTTTATGGTACTTAGCATGGCTGAGTTACATCCTGGATGGTCTCCACAGAATCACTGCAACTGGTGTTGATTTGAGTCAGAGGAGAAGAGCTTTACACCCCCATTGCTGAGGAGACATGAGCACACCACGCATAGGACCCCAGGGGCTGAGCCCTGTGTGCAGTGCTCTCATTTACAGCATGCATCAGCATACCTTAAGCTGGGCTGGTACTTTTACAGTCATTCAGCTGGATGAACTACATATTCCTGACAAAACACAGCCCATTTTTAATAGCTTTATCCACCAGGCAGAGGATATCCCGCACTCACAGCAGCTCCCTTGTCCCACAGGGGTGGGGAGCAGGGATCAGCTTCATATACCCACTAAAATAGCGGCCAGTGCTGGTATGCAAGTGCCCTAGTTTAATGCCTAAACATGGTATCTTGCTACCCAGGCTGGCAGGGCTGCCAGTTCATGCTCCAGCCCTGAAGGTGAACTGTGTGTCACTCAGCAGTGGCTCCGGCAGCAGGGAAGGTCAAACAGTCCCTTTACAGCCGTGCTGCTGAAGCTCCTGGGTAAGGAGCAGCTGGGCACTGGGGGAGAGAGCAGCACAATAACAAGAGCGTTACCAACTGTCACTCTTGGCTATTAATCCAAGTAATGTCTCCAGCAACAATTGGGTCTACCCCCACTGAAGTCAAAAAGGCAATTTTGGGTGGAGGATCAGCTCTACAGGGACCCTGCCCCATTCATAGGAGAGCAAAACATCTCCAGAAATATTGTAGCTTTAAGTGTCAACCCTGGCCATGGCCACCCTCTGTGTTTGGGGCAAAGACATCATAAAACTTTTCCACACCACTTCTGATCACTCCTCTTAGCCGAAACCTTGTAGCAGATTTGCATCTCATGACTATTTAAGAAAATTATCAACTGTGAAAGTATCTGGAAAGCTGCACCAATGAAAGTTACAAAGACAACAAAGCTCAGCCAGAAGGATGGAGCCAGTGCAAGGATCCAAGAGGAAGAGCTGGAAAAGAAGGAAATAATGTTTGTTGGTGCACCAGCTGGAATAATAACAGCCTTGCTTGTTCTCCTTGCAGCTTTCCTTGCTGCTCTTCATGGGCGAGATTCAGGAAAGGGAACGGTGTGTCTGCCATCAGTGCCTTCTGCACTTGTAATCCTTGCCTGCACTGCACCTGCACCTCTGCCAGCCTCATGCCTTTCCACAGGCAGGCAGCAACCGAGCTGCAGAGCAGGAAAATGACCTCCCTTCACCATGGCCACATGCCTCTCTGAAGCTACAGGCCAAAAAATGTTCAAAACCAGAGAGGAACCACCCAAAGTTGGTGATCTTCCTGTCCAGCTTTCTGGATTTTATGTTCTGCACTTTTATCCTTTGTTATACACTGTGGGGCACTGACAGAATGATGCAGGTCCAAATTGCTGAGAGTATTTCCTAGGGTCCCTTTCCAGAGCCAGGACAGATGTGGTGGCAGGATGTATCCTGCAGAACACACTGAGCAGCTTTGGCCAGCCCCAAACACACATGGCAATAAAAACAGGCCACTCTTCCAACAAAAGCCCTTACCCAAATGCATTGTTTTGTTAATTTTAACTGGATTATCTATGAGGCAAAATCCCCACTAAAATAAAATCTGAAAAACTCAGGTTTCCCAAGACTCCCTCAGCAGAAATGTCATTGCAATGAAATGATTCCTCTTGCAACCTCAAGACTTGTCAGGAGGGTTAAACAAGCATTGTTCCAGCCTGAGCTCTGAAATAGATGCCCTGGGCTTCAGGTACCATTTCGGAGCCAGCCCAGTGCCCCCAGGGCTTCAGCCCCCTCCAAGCACCACAGTGCCCACCTTGCTGGCCATCCCTGACCGCACCTCTCCCAGTGACCTTCCTCCAGCCCCAGCATCTGTGAAACATCAGTTGGTCCTGGTACATTGCCTGGCCTGTGTTTCTAACAGCTGAGCCAGCAGAGATTGAAACGAGCTCTGTAGTGGGATGAGTTGGGGCACCCTGGCTTCAGGTGACTCCACCTGCAGAAAGCAGCACTGGTGACACTGAAGTGGTCTCATTTCATGTCAAAGAGCTTCTGCATCCCTTCCCCCATGCCAAGTGCTGTGCAAACCCCGGGAATCCTCCCTCTCAACACTCTGTCATGGTGTAATTCTATTATAATTCCTGACATTTGAGAGACTTCTAACAGTGCGTGCTTTAAATTAGACAAGCAGTATCTTGCTCGCTGCTCTCAGATAAATAAAAAAAGTGTAAAACCTCATTTTCTGACACTCTGTTCTTGGTAGTGATTTCCTTTTAAACCTGTAACTACCATCCTGTCACCCCTTCCTCATGTGTGGCTTGGGGGTATTACATAAAAGGTGGTATTTCATGTCTGGTGCACACATGTGCAATAGATGTGCAGACCGCAGGAAGGTGCCATGCTGAAGCAAACATGCACTGGTGTTTTGTTTTACACAAAATGTAGGGACTTAGAGGCAACAAATGCAATTTTAGATCAAACAATAGACAAGGACAAAATGTGTTTTGTAAGCAGACAGACAACCTAAGTATAAAGTTGTTTACAGAATCTGTGTGAATTTTATTTATGTTTCCTGGTCTTTGCTCTCCTCAGGGATCTTACATATTTTGCATTATTATCAAATATTTGTAATGATCCCTATAAACAGTCTAATGTTAAAAGCTACTCCAAGTGTAACTTGACCCAGAGGAAAGATGCTTATCTGAGCTCCACAATGACAGATTAAAAAAAGATGCTGATGCAGTATGTCTCTTGTAAAATGAGGGAAATATAAGAAAAATCAAAACTGCACAGATTTTTTTTTTTTTACCATAAGATAAAGCAGGAGTTACCTCTGTTGGCTTTTGGCTTTTCACTAGCAAAAGCTACAAATATATAGCACTTCTGATCCCAAATGCACTAGCCAACCAAGGAAGGAAGGAGAGGAGTAAATGCTCAGCCAGCCGGTACTGTCAGAATCTATTTCACTGTTTAGTAATTATTTTTTTTATTACTATGACAACACGGACCATAAGAATTGCTTCTTTAACCCCAGCAAATGAGACTGTGCAGATGAGACCTTTTTTAACTGAAGTAATCGCTTTTTACTTCTGCCGTGTAAGAAAGTGATGGCACTACCAGAGTGTCCTGCCCTGCTCTCTCTCCTCCTGCCCTGCATGGATGGCTCTGCTGCAGTGTAGCACTCGGGTCATTTTTTTTATATCAGGAGGCATTTGAGAATGGCTCCACACTGGCTCAGCATTTTCTGTCTTAAAAAAAAAAAAAAAAAAAAAAAAAAAAAGGCAGCATTCTCCTTTTTAAAGTGCTTCCAAATCTTTTACATCTCTTTTCCTTTTCTCTCTTTTCAACCCCCACCTTTTTTTTTCCCCCCTTGTGGTCCTGGAGACCACCCTGTAAGCCTACATGACATCATGAGAGAGAATTAAACGTACTTGAAAGGCCACTTCTGTTTTGGTGGGAACTTCTATGCAATTGCAAAGTGCCCATTAAAGCACAGGTTGTTTCCTAGAAGCATGTCCAAGCCAGTAGCGTGCAAACCCCTTCAGGGCTTCTAGAAAGCATTCGCTTTTGAAATGCTGAAGGAAATTCAGAGATGAAAGGATAAGTCTCCCTGGCTGTGCATTTACAGTCTATTGTCTTCCATGAAGGATAGTATCACTCCTCAGTTGTGTTATTGCAGTTAATCCACTTAAATGCTATTGGATTTTCAGATGAGCTGAATTCTTTGCATCTGCTATTAAGAACCTTTGTTTAGATGAGAAAGGGCTGTTATTTAAATCACAATGAGTTCAGGGAGATGTCAGGGTGCAGCAGGCACCTTGTGCCAATCCGCGCCGGGGGAACGGGGGCAATTTCTCACCGGGGCGGCGAGGAGGGAGGATGCGAAGGGAACGCGAGCTGCCCCCGCGGAGCGGCGGGGCCGGGTCGGAGCCGGCTGCGGGGGTCGGGACCGGCTGCGGGGGGCCCGGGCCGGCTGCGGAGTCCGGGTGCGGTTGCGGAGGGTCGGTGCGGAGCGCGGGGCCGGGGCAGTTGCGGGGGTCCAGG
>VZSE01006239.1:0-12660 GCA_013398275.1 Promerops cafer
TTGATCACAAGCCCATCTATATGCTGCATCTCTCCCTTGATATCCCAAGGTGTCATGGGCCCACTGAGCTAGAAATAATTCACCCTTGTGTTGCCAGTCCAGATCTAACTGAGCCACTTCAATCGTAGGAGCCTGTTCACCTGCTGGTTGTTCTGATGTTCTTCAGTGACCCAGCTCTTGAGTACATGAGCATCTACATGATGTACCTTCACAACCAGTTTCTCCTCCTAGACAGCAATATCTTGCTACAATGCAGCAGCCCAGATGGGTTTACCCCTGTGCTGCCAGTTATTCTGCTTCCACTGCTGCAGCCACTTCCACAGGATATCTAGTGGTTTGACCTTGGCTGAGTGCCAGGTGCCCACCAAGCCACTTTATCACTCCCCTTCCCAGTGGGACAGGGGAGAAAGAATAAGATGGAAAACAACTAGGAGGTTGAGATAAGGCAGTTTACTAAAGCAAAGGAAAAAAACAAGCAAAAATTTGCACACGCATAAGCAAAGGGAAAAGTTAATGTCTACTTCCCATCAGCGAGTGGTGTTCAGGCACTTCCTGGGAAGCAGGGCTTCAGCACACGTAGTGGTTGCTCTAGAAGGCAAACATTGTAGAATAGTGAATTGTTGTCGTCCCCCCCGCCCCGTTCCTCCTCTCTCCCTTAGCTTTTCTATCTGAGCTGACACCATATGGTATGGAATATCCCTTTGGTTAATTTGGGTCAGCTGGCCTGGTTGTCTCCCCTCCCAAGATCTTGCCCACTCCCAGTCCCTTGATGAAGGGGGGAAGGAATGTTAGAGAGATAGTGGTGCTCAGCAATAGCCAAAACACTGTTGTGTTCTCAACACCTTTCTGGCTCCCAATGCAAAGCACAGCACTGGGAGGGCTGCTAAGGAAAAATGAACTCTATCTCAGTCAGACCCAATACAGCCACCATCCATGAATCAGTACAGAGATAAAGTATTGGACATTTTTCTTGTTCAGTGCTGTCTAAATCCAGCTGGAGAGCTTTCACCTCTGCAAACTGACTCAACTTGTCCTTCAGCAGTTTCTACAACTTCTTGTAGAGTACTCCGTACAGCTGCCTTCCATCTCCAATGCTTTTCTACAATACAAAAGGATCCATCAGTAAACAAGGCATATTGCTTCTCACTTTCTTGGAATTTATTATATAGTAGGGCCTCTTCAGCCTTGTGCTGGTTTTGAAATAATTGATTTTTGGTGAAGAGGGAAAAAGCCACAGAAGTGATTCTCTGTGAGGAGCTGCTAGCGGCTTCCTCCGTGCCTGGCAAAACCAATTGCTGTCTAGCTCTGAGAATTGGCACACTGCTAAGCCAATCAGAAAAACTGGAAACGCCTCTATGATAACATATTTAAGAACAAAAAAAATTATGGGAAGCTCTCTTGCTTCCTGCTCTCTACAGTGGAGTGGGGGGCCGGCCAGGGCCCTTTGCCGGCGGGACCGGGGCCCTTTCCTGGAGGGGGCCGCTGGACCCCATCCTGGTGCAGCCACCGGGCCATGCTGCCAGGGCCCATACCAGCGCCACAAGCAACCATGCAGCTGGGGGAGTGCTGCGTGGCCGCGGTTGTCTCGACATGGCTCAAAATGGACTTTATTTACTTAGCTGCTTTTAACCAGCCATGCTGCAGACAGAAAGACAAAAGCAGCGGCAGCACCTTTTCTTTTTCAGTGTCCCGCATGAAGAACAGGCGTGGAGTGGAGCCAGCAGCCAGCGCGGCTTGTGCAGTGACGGCGGAGACCACGTGACCAATAGAGAGAAAAGCACGGCAAGCGATTTCCCTGATTGCGGAGCCTGGAAAAGATTAACCTTTCCGCGCAGCAGAGCTCTATAAAAACTCTTTCAATTGATAAAACTTGAGAACAAACAAACCTACGAACACCAATTCTCTCCCTAGTCAGAGAAAAGGAAAAAGTGAGGATATGTGAGGAGAACAATATGGCGACACTAAGGTCGGTGCAAAAGAAAGAGGGGGAGGAGGAGGTGCTCCGAGCTTTGGAGCTGCAAGCCATAGTGAGGACTATAATACAACAAACTGTTTCCCTGTAATTCATGAAGTGCATGGGGGGATGCAGCATTCACCTGCAGCCCATGAGAAAAAGGCACTTGTGTTGGAGCATGTGGATTCTGAAGAGCTGTGATCTGGTGAGAGGCTTAAACAGAAAGAAAGAGAACCCTTGCTTTCAGAGATAGAGGAAGAGGACCCTTGCTTTTGTACTAGAACAGCTCATCCTTAAAAACTGCACCCCATAAGCTAAATGGCCCACGAAAAGCAGTTGTGGGAAGACTGCAAGCCGTAGGAGGGACTTCACGTTGCAAGCAGGTTCCGGGCAGACTGTTAGCTGTGAAAATTAAAACCAGGTTGGAAAAGTTCACAGAGAACTGTTTCCCATAAGAAAGACACCATGGCATAGCAAAAGAGACTCCTCTCTCTAAGGAAACTGAAAAAAGATCTTAAAAAGTGGCAAACTGACTAAAAATCCCATATTTTGTCTCCCTGCACTGTCAGTGGGAAGGAAAGAAGTGTGGGGAGAAGGTGTTCTAAAAATTTATTTTAGTTCTCATTATCCTTTTTTAATTATGTTAATAATTTTTTTTCCTTTATACCTTTTGAAGTCTTGAGCCGTTTTTGACCTTAAAATGTTTTCTCGTAATCCTTATCTCACCATGAGTTTTCTTTCCTCCTCTTCTGCATAACTACAGCAGAGGAGAATGAATAAATTATTTTCATAGGTGCACTGGCATTTGGCCAGCATCAACCCATCACAAGCATGTATTGCCTCCTCCTCTGGTGATGTTCTGAAATCTTTGCCTTCTGGCCAGTCCATGATCACTTCTAAGATTTCTGAATGACTGGGGTTCCCTATCCAAGCTCATTTTATGATCATTGTGACCCACTTACTTCATGTAGCATCAGTTACATGATATATAAGACCCTCCCTTTGAACATCCATATCAAAATGGGTAACCTGGGTGCCAGGAGGAGCTGGGCTTTAGTACCAAACACTTCCAAAGCAGCTCAAACCTCTTCATAAACTGCCAGTATCTCCTTTCAGTTGGAGTATCACAGGCATCTGATTCTTTGTATCCCTGACTCCAAAAAGCCAAGGGGTTGACCCCGAGTCTCCCCTTGTGCTTTCTGCCCAACGGTCCATGAAGGACCATTATCCCCAACTGCAGTATGGAGCAGTTTTTGCATCTTGCACTGCCCGGACTGGCCTGAGGGTTACAAAATGAACTGTCTCCTGTTTCATTTGATCAAAGGCTTGCTGTTGCTCAGGGCCCCATTTGAAATCCTTCTTCTGTGTCACTTGACAGAGTGGGCTTAGAGTCAGGCTTTAATTTGGAATGTGCATTCTACAAAATCCCACAAAGCCTAAGAAATCTTGTGTTTCTTTCTTACTAATTGGTGGAAACATTGCTTTTATTTTGTTGACCACATCCACTGCAATCTGATGATGTCCATTTTGCCATTTTATTCCAATAACCTGGATCCCCTGTGCAGGCTGCTTTACCTTTCTTTGTTTTCTGGCAAAACTGGCTTTCAGAAAGATTGGGAATATTATCTTCCCTTTCTCAAAAATTTCACCTAATTTATTGCATCACCTGGTGATGTAATCCATGTATTTCAGGCATTTGGAAGCTTCACCCTGTTCCAGTGCAGTCTGGATCAGTCCATGGCAGATGGCAAGGCTGTGCTTCCATCCCTGGGGCAGTCGAGTCCAGGAATACTAGATACCCATCCAAGTGAAAGCAAACTGTGGGCTGTACTCTGCTGCCAGAGGGATTGAGAAAAATGTATTAGTGATATCAGTTGTGGCACCACTGGGCTGCCTTTGAGTCCAGCTCATATTGAAGTTCCAACATGTCCAGTACAACAGCACTCAAAGGTGGTGTGACTTCATTCAGGCCACAATAGTCTGCTGTCAGCCTCTGTTCTCCATTAGACTTTTGCACTGGCCGTATGGTGCTGTTAAAAGGTTAGTGAGTCTTGCTGATCACTCCATGGCTCTTCAGTTAACAGATCAGTTTATGGATGGGAGTTACAGTCTCATTTCGTGTGGTATTGCTGCTGCTGCACCATTGTGGTAGCAGTCGGCAACTCATGTTCTTCAGCCTTCAGTAACCCCACAACAGATGGGTCCTCTGTCTTGGTCTGAAAGACAGGTGCCTGCCAAGGAAGGTGGGAACCTCCCTTGAAATGGAAAATATGACCCCATTCCCTCCAAATTATTATAACTTTGAAATTACGGGGCTTTCAGGCAAAGATATGGGAAAAAGGAATAACAGTTTTTTACTAGAATATATATGTGTGTATATATATATGTGTGTGTGTGTGTGTAACAAGGCAAACAAACAACAACAGCAACAACAACAGAAAAAAACAGAGACCCAACAACAGCCTTCTCTTGGCTGTGGAGCACTTTCCCCTTTGTTGTAGTTCTGGCCACAACCGGCAGGGGCGCTGTTGGCTCCCAGCCAGGCAGGGCAGGTGTGATGATTCCCCCGCGGCTGCAGGGGGTGCTGTGGCACGAGTTCAGTCACCTCTCTATGTGGTAACGGTGGCTCAGCTGGCAGAAGAGATAGAAAAGGGGCTTCCTTTGCAAACTCACGGGGGGCAGCCAATCTCAGTGCCCCTCCAGGTCATGAAATGGACTGTAGCAGGAACCTTGGAGCAGCAGGCTGGAATAGCAGAGGCAAGCACACGCTGGGTGGCAAACAAAGTTTAGCAAAAAATTCTGAAGCCGTGCCAGGAGCCACAGGGTGTCAGGGTAGACACGGGGTGTTGGGTTAAAGTGTAGCAAAAAAAGCTCAAAGCACCGGCAGAAAACAGCAGGGCTCAGCAGTGGCAGATGGGCTTCTGCAAGCAGCTGCTGCAAGTAGCTGCTGCAAGTAGCTGGGAGACGCTCCCTCCAGAGAGGGGGAGGGGGTCGAGATCCCCTTCCCAGTGAGGTCGGGTGTTGAAAAGATCCCAGTTCAACAGCTGCTCTTGCAAGCAGACGCTCACCCATGATAAGGAGAAGCAGTGAAGGATGAAAACTCCGCAGTGGCAGTGAACCCCCCCGGGCAGCAGCAGTCCAGCACCATAACCACACCTGTTGCCACTCCGGTCCCAAGAGTGAGAGAGAGCAAGGGCCAAGCCCAGCCCCTCACCTCCCAGCCAAAATCTCGCAGTATATGCACTTCCCAAGGGAAAGTCCCCCAGCTAAGAGATGGTAGCAAACTTCACCCTTTCCCCTCCTCCTCCTCCCAGACACATCTTTTGTCTCTTAAGTGTCGTAGTTATCATCTCCTAGGCAACAAATGGGAGAAAATTCCCTGAGAGAAAGAAAAAAAAAAAAAGGAAAAGTTCTAACCCCCAACATTATCCTTCAAGAGACCAGGCAAGGTAGGTAACTTCCTAATTTCCTCCATCTCCAGGGCAGCTATACCAAAAGCCGTTAACCGCTTTGGGTCCTTGAAATACCCACTCTTGGGACAGTCTATGCCAAGGATGCATGGAGCCTTTGGGCCAGTCAAAATAGGGTGCTTTTGACCCTCAGTCCCAGTCAGGCTAATCCAGCCTCCAATACAGTCAGCTCTTTGGATCTTCCCGTCACTCCAGAAATACAAATGAGTTCTGCCCCTGCATATCAGGGCATCAGGGTACATTGTGCATCAGTGTCTACTAAAGCCTGGTGCTCCTGTGGGGCTGCTGTGCCAGGCCATCAAATCCACACAGTCCAGTAAACCTGGTTATCCCTCTCCTCCACCTGGCTGGAGGCAGGGCTCCTCTAGTCCTGGTTATAAGATTCTCCACTTACTTCTTTCAGAAATGGATTTGAATTCCTTTCCATAGGATCAGAAGTAAGATCTGCCCTTACACTCAGCCTGGGAAACTACCCACTGAAGACTGGAGCAGCAACTTTATTGGAAGAACCCCCATTTGTGATTGATTTCCTCTTCAGTTCATGTACCTGTGCCTCTAAGTTTGAGGTAGATTTTCCATCTACTTCCTCATGTTGTCTCTGTCATTGCACAGGTAAAACCACAGGATATCCCTTGGTGTGTACCTTCTATAGCCTTTCTCTTGAAGTCCAGTAGCTTCCTCTGTTTTTGTAATGGGTCTGTCTTCATATTAAGGGGGATTTGAAGGAGGTAAAGAATCCCCATTCCCTCGGTGCATTATCATAGGGCTCACCCATATATTTCCATCCCATTCTTCAGGGGATGCAATTAATTTTCTAATCTGTACAATATCAGGGAGATTTGGAACCCACATAAGGATCATAGCAACCTTTTTTTTCCCAGTGGTTTGGGGTTTTTTTCTCCTCTCCTTCCTGTAACTGTTTTTACAGCTGCTCAGTTTTCAAAGATGGTAATAACTCAGCTGCTTTCCTGCCCTCTATTACTTCCTTTTTCCTCTCTTATCATTATTCTTCTTAAACTGACAAGCAGCTTCTAGGCAGGTGCCTAACACTTTACGGTAATGCCTTTGTCTTTTTCATCCTTTATATGGCCTCTGGCCACCTTTAGCTGTTGCTAGACAGCTTTCCAATCATGCCAGTTATCACGAGCCCATTCTTCTGAGAATTTGAGACTTGGAATTATTCCATGCTTTTGTAAGTAATCAGTAATATCACTTGCGATCTTGCTAACTACAACAATTTGTTGCAAATGAGTGGTTTAGGCTAATTAAAGAATTGCTGTCAAAGACATCAGCAAAAGCAGGTTTTATATAAATCTGTGAAAGCACAACTTAATAGAGTTCAGTGGCAAGGTTCACTCTATTACTTACTACATGGATGAAGCATACAAAAGAACGTCAGATTAGAATAAATTTAAAATAATTTACCCAGAGATCAGGGATGCAAAAGGGTAAGGGAGATCCTCACATTGATTCACCAGATTCAGAGTGGATCCCCTTGCTTTCTAAACTCCCAAAAGAGCCTAGGTGCAGCTGAGTCCAAACTTGGTCTCAAACCTAGTCAATGGTTTATGTCTAAGTGATTTTAGCAGCCCTTAATCATTGACTAATTTAACATTTGCAAAGTGATTCAAAAGGTTTTACTACAATTACAACAACTTAATTATAGATCTGAGATGTCAACATTCACACTATACTTGCTAGAGGGTATTTGAATCAATTCACACATGAACGTGCACAGAGATGCATGTATGCCTCTCTATATGTACAAAGGTATCTGACAAAAACGCGAGTTCAGTGAAATACTCATGTCGAACGCCTTTGCATTTCTCAATGGGTGAGGGTTGAGCCTTGAGGAGTGGAGCCTAGGCCCTGTCATCAGCTTTCGGCTCCAAGTATCGCGAACTTGACAGTTTGTGAGCTCTGAGAGGCGGTCCACTCAGAGGGATGCAGCCTGCTGCAGCCCAGGAGAGCTCAAAGGACTTCATATAGGATTGCTGTTTATAGGCTTAATGGGTTTGTATGGCCACACTTTGGTAGTGGGGGAGGTACAGGGGTGGCTTCTGTGAGAAGCTGCTAGAAGCTTCCTCCATGTCTGACAGAGCAAATCCCTGGTAGTTCCAAAGACAGACGTGTCGCTGGCCATGCCTGGGACAATTAGAAATGGTGGTAACACCTCTGTGATAACATATTTAAGAAGAAGAAAGAAAAAAACAAGGAAATTTTTCGAAAGTCCAGTAACAATGGTACCTTTCCACTTGGTCTATGATTCAGATAAGTCATGTTCCAAGGCTGTCTGGGGACGACTGATTATCTCTCATTCCCCTCCTTGGTCAGAGAAGTTCCTGGTGTGGACAGTGCTGCCCCCACCTTAGGCATGCAACAGTTTCTGGTATGATCAAAGGACACTTCACTGCTGTGGTGGGTTGACCTCGGCTGGATGCCAGATGCCCACCAAGCTGCTCTATCACTCCCCAGCTGGACAGGGGAAACAACTCGTAGGCTGAAATACGGCAGTTTACTAAAGCAAAAGTTTGCATGCACATAAGCAAAGAGGAAAGAAATAGGTTTATTCTCTACTTCCCATCAGCAAGTGATGTTCAGACACTCTGGGAAGCAGGGCTTCAGCATGGGGAGTGGTTGCTTCAGAAGGCAAACATTGTAAATAATGAATGCCCACCCTTCCCTCTCCTTTCCTTAGCTTTTATATCTGAGCTGACATTATATGGTATGGAATATCCCTTTGGTTAATTTGGATCATCTGGCATAGTTGTGTCCCCTCCCAGGATCTTGCCCACTCCCAGCCCCTTGATGAGGGGGGAATGTTGAGAGACAGTGCTGATGCTGTGCCAGCACTGCTCAGCAGTAGCCAAAACACTGGTGTGTTCTCAACACCTTTCTGGATACCAATGCAAAGCACAGCACTGGGAGGGCTGCTATGGGAAAATGAACTCCATCTCACCAGACCCAATACAATCTCCACTCCTTATTCCATACCATTTGCGTTATACTCAGATCCCACATAATTTATGTATCTTCTTACTATTCTGTTGTATTTACTTCTCATTACTGAAATCCCTTCCTACCAACACATACAACTTAAACTACATCCTTAAACCGTCTTTATACCCAGCACACATTTTCATTAACTACTATCCCCCGTCCATTCACAGATAGATATTATTGTCCCATTTCATGGGCTTCCTCCACCTCTCTAGATATTCAAAAACAGGCCATGACTTGGGCTCCATTCCAGCAGGATGAGTGGTCAGGACAGTAGAAGCAGTACACTTGATTGTTGAGCACTGACACCAGCCTCACTCTCCTTGCTCCTCGCAAAATTCATTCCTCATCAGTTCATGTCATTCATGCTACTTTACTTCCTGCAATATACAACTTACACACAGATTATTTTTCCCCCAAGGTTAAATCTCCTTGAGGCACACACAGGGTCTCCCCATCCTTCCACGTTACCCACCAAGTACACCCAGGTCCTTGAGCAAGGACAATCCCTGTAATGGTCCTGTCTTTTCCCATGTGAGAAGAAATTCACACTGACTTCCCCAGCCACTTCCCCATATGTACTGTGGGGACCTTATCTCCTCCCATAGTATGTAGGGGTTGTGTTTGGGCAGGACTAGGGCAGTTAGCAGATTCCCTAGTGTTAACCAGCCAAGTGGCTTCTGCTAAATTTGCATGCCCCATTACCTAATGCTCTTAACATAGTCTTCAGCAGTCCATTATATCTCTCAATTTTTCCAGTGGTTTGCAGGTGATAAGGGATGCACTCAGTGCCATGTTTCCTTGCCCAAGAGTTTATAAGGTTATTTCAGAAATGAGTCACATTGTCCAATTAAATTCTCTCTGTGGTACCATGTCGCCACAAAATGTGCCTCTCAAGGCCTAAGATGGTGTTTCGAGCAGTAGCATGGTTTACAGGATATGTTTCCAGCCAGCCATTTGTTGCCTCCACCATGGTGAGTATGTAGCTCTTGCCTTGGCATGTTTTTGGCAGTGGTCCAATGTAGTCAATTTACCAGGCCTCACCGTATCAGAAACCCAGCCACCACCTTCTGTTCCAAGGAGATTTTACTCTTGTGGCTCACTTGATGGTGGCACATGTTTTGCATTCATGAGTGACCTGTGTGATGGCTTCTATGGTCATGTCCACCCCTCAATCCCAAGCCCATCTGTATATGGCATCCCTTCCTAGATGTCCTGATGTTTTATAGGCCAATCTGAGTATAAATAGCTTACTCTTCTGCTCCCAGTCTAAGACTACCTGAGCTATTCCAATCCTGGCAGCCTTATCTACCTGTTCATTGTTCTGATGTTCTTCAGTGGTGTTGCCTAAAATTGGAAGAAAAACTTTCCAAACAATATTGAAATTGATAACATAAAGAGCAGTCTTAATGAAAGCTTTCAGGTGCATAGATTATACCTATGCACACAATTTTTATAAGTTTAATGATTTAGTATTTCTAGCAAGTACATCCAACAGGAGAACAGTTGCCCTGGTAACCCATCCTTGGATTTGCCCCATTGGAGCCCCTCCAAGGAGTTCCTAGCCCTATATCTTGTTGTGTCTACAAAGCATCTTATTATTTCAGCCCAGGTGCTGGTGCAAAACAGGATGTCCTTGTTAGAAATACTTTTCCTTGAAAATAAGACCAAACAGAATTTTAAGAATAAGACATAACATGTGAGAAAGGGTAACTACTGTTCTAAAGTGTGAGAAAGTGCTAGAAACTATACAGATATATATTAAAAATCTACAAAGCTACAAATATATAAAAAAGCTAAAGATCTTTAGACATCAGTGGCATGACTTTTGGGCATGAGAGCATCTACGTGACGTACCTTGTCATGTTTTCTACCCGTGCAGCAATGTCCTGACACAATGCAGCAGCCCAGATGGGTTTACTCTTGCGTTGCCAATTGGCCTTCTTCCATTGCTGCAGCCACCTCCATAGGGCATTAGTCACCATCCAGGAGTCAGTATAGAGATAGAGGCCACTTTTCAGGACTAGTTGGATGGCTTTCACTTATGCAAATTGGCTTGACTCACCTTCTCCTTCAGCAGCCTCAACAATTCATCATGCAAGACTGCACACAGCAGCTTTCTACCTCCAATGGTTTCCTTCCACACAGCAGGAACCATCAGTAAATAGAGCATAGCCTCTTTCATTTTCTGGTAACTTATTATATGATGGTGCTTCTTGGGCACGAGTCACCTTCTCAGGCAATGCTCCAAAATCTCTCTTCTGGGCAGTCCATAATCTCTTCTAGGATTCCTGGGAAACTGGGTTTTCCCATTCAGGCTCATTGTGTAATCAGTGCTACCCACTTACTCCATGTAGTGCTGGTTGCATGATGTGTTGAGAGGATGTTTCCTTTGAACATGCAGTGTAGCACGGGCAATCACAGTGCCAAAAGCAGACATGCTTCTGTCCTAACAACTTCTGAGGTGGCTTGAACCCCCTCATAGGCTGCTTATAACTTTTTTTCAGTTGAAGTATAGTGGGCTTCTGATCCTCAATAACCCCAGCTCCAAAACCCTAATGGTTGACCTCAGGTCTCTCCTAATGTCCTTTGCCAGAGGCTCCAGGTGAGACCCTGCTCCCCAGCTTCAGTGTAGAGTATATTTTGCACAGCTTGTCCTGTCCAAACAGGCTCAAGAGCTACTGCATGAGCTATTTCCACTTTGATCTTCTCAAAGGCCTGTTGTTGCTCAAGGCCCCACTCAAAATGGTTCTTCTTTGCAGTCACTCAATAGAGGGAGCTCACAAGCTGACTATAACCTGGAATATTCATTCTCCAGAACCCCACAAGGCCTAGTAAAGCTTGTGATTCCTTCTTGTTAGCTGGTGGAGACATAGTTGCAATTTTGTTAACTACCTCCATAGGCACATGACGGTGTCCATCCTGCCATTTTATTCCCAAGAAATAGATCTCCCATGCAGGTCCCCTTACCTAACTTTGTTTTATGGCAAGACCAGCTCTCAGAAGAATTTGGATTATTTTCTTCCCTTTCTCAAAAACTTCTGCTGTATTGCCCTACACAGTGATATCATCAATGTATTTCAGGTGTTTGGGAGCTTCACCCTGTTCCAGTGCAGTCTGGATCAGTCCATGGCAGATGGCAGGGCTGTGTTTCCACCCCTGGGGCAGTCGAGTCCAGGTATACTGGACACTCCTCCAAGTGAAAGAAAACCGTGGCCTGCACTCTGCTGCCAGAGGGATTGAGAAAAATGTATTAGCAATACCAATTCTGGCAGTGCTGGGCTGCCTTTGAGTCCAGCTCATATTGAAGTTCCAACGTGTCCAGTACAACAGCACTCAAAGGTGGTGTGACTTCATTCAGGCCACAATAGTCTGCTGTCAGCCTCTGTTCTCCATTAGACTTTTGCACTGGCCATATGGGGCTGTTAAAAGGTGAGCGGGACCTGATGATTACTCCTTGACTCTCCAGTCGATGAATTAGTTAATGGATGGGAGTTAGAGTCTCTGTTGGTGCAATATTGCCAGCAATGCACTGTCCTGGTAGCAATTGTTACTTGCTGATCTTCAACTTGCAGCACTCCCATGATGAAGGGATCTTCTGAGAGGCCAGGCAGGATGGATAACTGATCTTCTCTGTATTCACAGTAGCTACGCTAAAAGCCCATCAATACCCCTCTATACCACTGAAGTACCCTCTCTTGAGGTAGTTGATGCCAAGGATACAAGGGGCCTTCAGGCCAGTCACAATGGGGTGCTTTTTCCACTTGTCCCTTGTTAAACTCACCTCAACCTCTAATACAGACAACTCCTGGCATCCCCCTGTCACTCCAGAGATCCAGATAGGTTCTGCACTCCTGTGTCTCAGTGGCATTGATGCCTTAAGGAACCTAGAAATAAAACAACACACTTTTGAGGTAATAATAGTACAGGAGGTAATATAAAGGTTGGTCTCTATTGGAGGCCTCCAGAGGAAGATATGGAAAATGTCCACAAAATGCCCCCTGCCCCCCCCCCCCNAATTAGCATAATTGACAAAAAGCACCAATTAGATACATAAGAGGTGCTGCAATTTTCCCCATTTCAAGCCCCTTCTAAATCCTCCACCCTCAGATGGGACTAAACTTTGTTGATGAAAATGTGTCTCAAAGAGCTGTTATTCGGCCCCTGGTTCCTGTTACCATGGCGGATGGGTGTCGGAGATGAAGACACAACAGAACACCCATTGTTCATCAGCAG
>VZSE01006241.1:0-15674 GCA_013398275.1 Promerops cafer
GATGGGGATGGGGATGTTCTGGAAGAGCTGAACCTCCCAAACACCCATCAGCCAAGGCTGGGGCATCCCCAGGATGAGTGAGGTTGGAAGAAAGCATCCCTGTGTTTTTCCCAGTGCCAACCACACGCTCCACTGGCACTGCTGGCTCTGCCCTGCAGCATCATCTCCAGAGCCACCCCCACCCACAGCCACCCCCCAGAGCCCTCCAAGCTCCAGAGGAAAAAAACACTGTGGGAACCTCAGCCTCAGCCCCACTGGAGCAAAAACCCTGAAATGGAGAGGGCTGGGATTCCTCCCCTATGGCAGCTGGGTACCCACCCACCCCAATATTACCAAAATATTTAAGTTATGTTACTTATTTGCTTCTAGCCAACACAGCCCAATTTTCCCCAAAGACAAAGTCTGCCCAATGCCCAATGATGCTGAGGGCTGGAAATATGAAAGGGAAAATCGTGGTGGCTGCTCCGGGTGCTTTCTGAGGGGAGGCCCCTCCCCAGGCTGTGCCAGGTGGCTTTTAAGTTGTTTTGCCCCCAAGGTTCACTCACAAGGGAGGTAACACCTCCCTCCATGGCCTCTTCCACCTCAGCTCTCCCACCACACCAGAGTCTTCCCCAGACTGTCCCAGGGCTCAGCCCCAACCCTCCCGTGGCATGAGGGACACGAGGTGATGACTGACCACACTGGAGAGCCTCCTCCACTGAGAGAGTATCTTTAAAAATCAAAATAAATGAAGAAAAGCTGTTTTGAAGCAGGCTGAGCAGAGCCCTGGGGCAGGCACAGAGTCATCCTGGGCTGACACAGTGTCTGTGGGACAAAACAGCTCTGTGGTGGAACATCTGGGCTCCTCTCCTGAGGGCCTTTGGGAAATTATTTCTGCTCCAACACTGGAGAGTTTCCCCCAGCTCTGCAGCACAGACACCAGCACCTTTGGATAGGGCTCCTGGAGCCTACAGACCAGGAAAAAGATCCCCAGATGACACAACACATTAAACCAAACACCCAAAAGGCAAGAGAAGGCTAAAATATCCATGTGATTTTAATATCTTGGAGCTTCCTTACATTAAAGACCACATTTGAAAACAACTGGATATCTCAGAAAATTAGACCAGGCTGTCATTAGGCAAATCCGAGCACTAAAGGAAAGTGAAAAACAGAGGTATTCCATCTAATTTTTTTTTTTTTTTTTATCCCAGCACGAAGCAGGTTACACCCCTTTGCCAACGGGCTGTCACTTTTGGCTGACCTGCTCTCATTTGAAAGTTTCTCAGACACCGGGTGGCTTCGGGGAAGGGCCAGCCCTGCCCTTTGGGGCTGCAGGCAGGAGGGGCCGGGGCTCCGAGCGGGACGAGCCCCCCGCTTCCCACGCGCATCCCGGGAGCGCAGCCCCGAGCGCTGCAGCTCCCGCCGCTGCCCCTCGGCTGCGGATCCGCGGTCCGAGCCTGCGTGGGTCTGTGCGCGCACTCACATCTGCATACAAATTAAAAACCAAGCCCCCGAGGGCCTGAGCCCACGCGACAGCCGCAGGCAGAGCTCGCTTGCAGCCGCACAATGTTTAACGAGACCGAGGGGAGCTGGGGACAGCCCCGAGCACTCCGAGTGCCCCGGTGGCAAAGGGCTCTGAGGGCAGGTGAAACATTAATGTGCCTTCCTGAGGAAAAGCCTTCGCTTTTTGCCGCATCAAGGGCTTTGAAATGGGAATAAACAACAGGGCAGGTTAATGAAGGCTGCTGTCAGTTACTGGGTGAGGTTCGGTCCTGCGAGTCGGGGTTAAAAGTTTTGCATCCCAGCTCTGTGGCCGGGGAGCCTCCTCTTCCTCCCCACGGAAATGCGGCTTTTTGGGGCGGGGGTGGGAATCAAACGACCCTGTCCCTACAAAATTACCCCTGTCCCTACAAAACGCATCCCGTCCTGCAGGCGCCAAGGGTGGGGTTGCTGTAGGGAGCACACCCCAGAGCCCCCAGTCTTGTTTCCAGCTGCCGGAGCTCCCACCGCACCCATCCATGCTCAGGGGCAAAGGGAAAAGCCGGCGCTGAGAGCATTCAGCAGCGAGGAGCTGAAGCCTGCCAGGATTTTGGGGTCTGGAGGGATGTGGGGGGCCAGGGGCAGCCCTGGGATGCAAAGCCCCGAGCGTGGGGTGGGTCCAACCCCTCTGCTCTCCCCAGCACGGATCCACGGGGGTGTGCTGGAGGACAGCAGCCTGCCCTGCTCTGTGCCAGCACTGCTCCTGAGGCATCATCTCCTTCCTCCGCAGTGACCCTGGCACGGGGCAAGCCCGTCCCAGGGGAGCTGGCACACACTCGCGGGTGGCATTATGGACAGGCAGAGCAGGACGGGGGCGCTGGGCGCCGGCACTGGAGGGAAGAGCAGTGACACCATGGCAAATCCTCACTGACAGGGCTGAGCAGAGGCAGCCGCACAGCACTGCTGCCCCTGTGCCCCTGCCCCGGGCAGGGAGGGCTCCCAAATCCCAGCTGCTCCAGCTCCAGTTGTGGCAAAATGTCAAGAATTTTCCAGCAGGCAAGGACTGACTGTGAGTGGAACAGCAAACACAGCCGAGCTGTGCTCCCCACAGCAACCACGGGCACCCTGGAGCTGCAATCGTCCCCTAAAGGTGCCCCTGCTGCAGCACTGGTGCACTCGGAGAGCAGAAGGCTCGGGGTGCAGGACCCTGTGTGCATCCACACCGGTTTTGAAGTGAAGTGAAGCTTCAGCGAGCCCAGGAGCTGGGAGAGGCCCTGAGGAGGGAGGGAGCGGGGGGATGGAGGAGCCGAACCCCCGGCAGCCGCGGGCCTGTGGGATCACACGTAGTTTGCAGAGCCAGGGAGAGGCTCGTTTTTGTCTCCTCTGCTAATGAGACTGATACCAGCTGCTTCTCGTTGAACCAGTCTGACCATCGGGCCGAGCCAAAACTGATTCATTCATAAGAAAACGGGAAAGGAGAGCGACTCGTCACCCTGACTAGTGGGGAACCCGGCCCGTAACCTGCTGCTTCCACTCCAGCCCCACATCCTGCTTGCTTGGCTCTTCATCATCTTCCCAAACTCCAGCGCCCAGGGGAAGCCTTGGCCCGGCGCAGGCGGGTGATAAAGCAGGAGTTATCTGCTGCTGAAGGTGTCGGCGCGTGGCCAGGGGCTGGGATCACCCGGCAGTGCCTGGCATTTTGCAATAGCTGGTTCCTGACTCGGAAGCAGAGGAAACATTAAAGCCCTCAGAGACATCGCTTTCCACGCTGCTCTGCCTTGCATCATCTTCCCAACAGCTTTTAGGGTTGTTTTTTATCTCTGTCCTTCTTCATCCGGCAGTAAAAAATCTAAACAACCGCCTTTGTGGAGCAGAAAAACTCTGCCTGCTGTAAAAACTGCTTTCTGTGGGGTTTTGTTCTGCGTCATTTTTGTTTATGAGGCCAGTGGAACACAAACTGTGGTGGGGGGAGGCTGCAGATGGTGGGGCTGGGAAGCCCGGGGTTGGGAGGATGCTGTCCCAAGGGAAGTAACGAGCTCTGGAAACCAGACTGGGGCTAATCTTATCTCCAGATGGGGATTAGGATGGGCCAGCAGGAGTTAACAGCCAGGCACGGGGGTCAGAGCAGGACCTGAAGTGCCTCCTCTCCAGGCTCTTTGGTTCATGCTTTGGTTGATGAACTGAAGCAGGGCAGAGTTTAACAGCTTTAAAAAAATCTGCCGTGATTTCGTAGCTTTGGGCAACACATCGGATTTTATATGAATCTCCCTTAATAAAGATCCTCTCCTAAAATGCAGATCCCAAGGGAGTTTCAGCTCTCCCAGTTAAAAGCCTGTGACACCATCCCTTGCCCCCAGATCACCTGAGTTTTTATCACCTGACCCTGCAGACATCAGGACAAGTGAGGCAAAACTTCAGTTCTTGGTGACAAACCCACCCTGGGTCTTGAAAATCCCCATTTTCAAGGCAGAAAAGCACCAGCCAGGCTAGTTTGGGTGGGGAAATGCCCCAAATCCTGACACTGGGAGTGCTCAGCCTCCTTGACGCTTCCTCAGGGAGAGTGGAAAACTGGGACCACGTGAGTCAGAGACAAGCAGAGCTCTGGATATGCAGCCAATGTCTCTCACCTCTCCCACACCACCCCAGCAGGCTGCCAAAGAGCTGCCAAATATAAAATTTTCGTTTTCCCATCCAGGTTCCAGGGCAGTGATGGAGCATTTCGCATGTGGCACGGAGAGTGGAAAAGCCTGATGCAAGGGGCTTTAGGAATCACTCCCAGCTGTCCCTCCCAAGGGCATCCAGACTCCCAGAATAAGCTCTATACCCTCGTGCAGCCATGAGTGTGCACCCCACACCTGCTGAGCAGGACAGGAAAAACCTGCAAGGGGTGGAAATCTCATTGCCGAGGTGCAAAGGAAAAGCTGTCCATAAAGCTGTTGACAACATCCCTGTCAGTCCTCACCCCTTCCCCTCCCAGGCTGGGTTCTCACCGACTCTGGAGAAGCTTCCCTGGCATCAGGACAGTCTGCACAGCTTTTATTTAATGCTGGATTTTCCCCTGGGTAGGAGAATGGTGGGGAACAGGCAGGAGGAGCCTCACAAAGACCTCAAACCTCCAGCAGTGCTGAAGCTCCAACGAGTTTATACTGAAAAAAAAAAATATAAAACCCAACGCTGCCGATATTCCCTCCTTGGCAACGGCCTATCATGATACCACTCCTATTATTATACTCTGCAATTAAGTGATAAAGCTGTAATTGCCTTATCTGATGCAGCTGGGCACAGCAGCAAAGCAGGAGCTGGCCTCGAATTCATCACCCTGGGCACTTTAAAGCCACCCTGTCTGAAAGGATTCTCCTGCTTGGTGGACAGATGGACAGACAGGACCCTACAGCAGCTTCCTGCCTCTGAAGCTGGGGCAGCAGCACCACCCCTGTGCCCGGGCACTGCCCCAGTGCCATCCCCAGCTCCCAGCCAGGACATGGCCAGCCCTAGCCAGGGGGGGAGCACACGGAATGGAAGGGGCAGCTCTGAGCCCACTCGGGCTGTGGGAAGGCAGAAGCAGGCGGTGGAGGGACCAAACCCACATCGCCAGCGACTGCCCCAGCCCTTCCCACATCCCAGCTCCAGCACAGAGTAACACGGGGCCAGGCAGCTGGGAGAGCCTGCCGGGGCCAGGGCACTGAGAGCAGCCCTTCAGTGTGGGATCCAGCTGCACCACGGGACTGGGGCACTGGATTTAGAGGAAGTGACCCCAGTTTTGCAGCCTGATGCCTTGGCATGAGGAGCAAAGGCACAGCCAGCCTCTCTCAGGCCATGAAAAGCCCAACTTGCTATTTCCATTCACATGTTCATCGCCTCTAAAGGAGCTCTGATGGGCTGTGGCATCTTCCCAACAGCACCAGCCCTGATTTCAGCTGTTTTAAAGTTTGGTGTCCCCTGAAACCTGATCCTTGCCATTCTTCCAAGCTTTTTACTATTTGACCTCACCACGGCTCCTGACCCCGGGAGCTGCCACCAGAACCTTGGGAAAGAAAACTCCAAAATGCTCCCTGTGTGAGCGTTTCCCAAACACGCCCCAATCCCCTGGCCAGTGCAGGGCAAAGCCTCCGTGCCCCTGCTGCCCCAGCCAGGGGCCACGGCGAGGGGCACCGTGCCCGTGCCCCCCTGGCAGGGCGGGCGGGCTCCCGCCGGGGCGCAGCCACAAGAAAGGCCGATGCGATTTGCATCGTTAGCATTCTTTCCCTTTTAATAACCCAAGGTGTTACCAGCAACACTGTTACTGATTTTTATCTCCGCAGCGCCTTTTAAGAGCTCCAATTTGTTTTTCTTGGAGATCTCATTTTGTTTTATTAAAGCTGACACCGAAGAGGGAAAAAGGAGACATTCTGGGCCCAGAACGAAAATATCCCGTTTAAAACCCCCGTATTATTTTCTTGGAAACGCTTCTCCGTTGACTTTAATTAAGCTCTCGCCGGGCTCGCGAGCTTGGCGTGCTTGGCTCTCAGGCAGGTTTAATCCCAGACAAGCTCCCCACACCCCCAGTTATCCCCACTCCCACAAATCTTAAGAAGCAAACTGGGTTTTGCTCAAATACACGGATTAATAGCTGGCCCACCATCAAGAACATCCTGACGTTGCCTTTTCGTCACCGGGCACGGCGTAAGCACACGGCTGCAACAGCTCTGCTCGCTTTGCCAGCAGATCCAAAAAGCAGCTTTACTCCCTTACTTTTTTTGTTCTCCTTTATTTTATTACATTTTTATTGCCACTGCAAGGCTGGGGGGATGCAGCTCTTTTGCCTGACCATGCCCCAGAGCTATCAGGGCAGGCAGAGTGGCCACAGCCCGGCTCTGGCAACCACAGTGCTGCTGCTGAGCCTTGTGCTGGGTAAAATCAATAATTACCCCCCCGCCTTGGTAGAAGGAAGCTCTTTGGGATGACTGCAAACACTCCAAAAGTTGGGAAATCCCAGGAGGGAGCTTGTCTGGGCATCATCTGGTGCATACCCATTATGTAATTACCGTCAATCTTTAATCACAGATGATACTTTTCCATCGGACTCCAATCAGACAGAGCACGGGAGGCACGATCCTCACTGAAGGAGCTGCCATTAGATGTGATTCCCACCTCGGTGGCCTCCAGGTTTACTCACTGAGCTCCCCCTGCTCTGCACAAATTTTGTGCAAAAAAACCCCTCTGTGCAAACACCCACATCCCCCCGAGAGGGAAGGATTTTGCCTTCCTTCTACACACGGGATCTGCGGGCAGACAGATTAAGGCCAAGATCTTGAAACAGATGTGAGATGACCAAGGAAAGGGCCTTTGGGGATGCCACTGGGCAGGGTGGCCGCGTGCCCCGGGGTCCCCAGCTCAGCTGGGGTGGTGGGTGGGTGCTCAGGGCAGGTTCCTTGGCTGCGGGCACTGTGGTAGGGTTGTTTCTCCTCCCTGAGAAGGGCCCCGGCGTTGGCCCGGGGCGAACCCCAACAAGTCAGCCCATGCAGCGAGCGCCTGAGCCGCTGCAGAGCACGCGGGAGAGGCAGCTGCTCTGCAGGGAATCACGGAATGGTTTGGGCTGGAGGGGACTGCAAAGATCCAGGTCCAGCCCCACTGCCATGGGCAGGGACACCTTCACTGGACCAGCTTGCTCAAAGCCCCGTCCGACCCCGCCCTTGGCAAAGCGAGGAAACCCATCATGAGCTCCTAAATCCAAACTCAGAGCCAAAAAAAATCCCAAAGATGCGGAGCAGCAGCGTTCGGCGAGCTCGTCTCCTCCAGTGTGAGGTTTTGCAGACCAGATTCTCCCAAAACCGTGCTGCTGGCGGCACTGACCCCAAAACACCCTCCCCACGTGGCCCTGGGGTGCGTGCACAGGGACACAGCGCCGGGAGCTCCCGCTGCAGCCGAGTGGTGCCGTGCTCCTCTCCCTGCACCCTGCGGGCTGCGGGACCGGGGCGCGGGATATCCCCGAGGCGGAGCTCCCTGCGGCAGGCAAGGGGTGCTGGGGCTGCCGTCCTGCACAGCGCCCTCTCCGTGATCCCGCATGAGGCCGCGAGGTTGCTCAGAGCACGCTGGGCTGCTCCGTGCACAGAGGCCAGCGTGGCACGGCACGGCACGGCGTGGCACGGCATGGCATGGCATGGCATGGCAGACATGCCAAGGATGCCCAAGGCGAGTTCCAGCTAAACAACTCGCCACGGGCACAGGGCTGTGACCCGGCAGCCCTCCCCGAGGGCTTTCCCCCGTGTTTCACCCCGCTCCAGCTCTGGAAGGATGTGCCGGGGACACGCGGCAAGCTCGTGCCTCACGTAATTTTTTAGAGATACACAACTAAAAGGGCAAGGGCGGGGGAAAAACCCTGCAAACGTGCGGGCGGAGCGCAGGGCTGTGCCACCCTGCCCGCGGGGTGTATCCGAGGGAGGCCGGAGCAGCGGCAGGAGCGGCGCTGGCCGCGGCCGGAGNCCTGTTGTGCGAGGTGCCGGGGAGAGGCTGGAATGGCTCGCGCCTGCGAGCGTGTTGCAGCAATTCCCAGCACACGTCATGTGGGTTTTGCAACCGCCCCGACTGTCTCGGGGTGGATGCGCCGAAAGGGCCCGCGGAGAACCGAGCGCTCCCGGTGCCCGCGGCGGGCACGGCAACGCCCGGCGGGACAGCCGGGCACCGGCCCCGGCCATGCCCAGCCTGGCACACACCTCTCCACCAGGCCTTTTTCTGCAGGGCTGAACGCCAAAGAGCAGCAAGTCCTTCCCTGGCAATAGGGAATAATCAATCCTTCGAGGAAGAGGAAGGGAAAACCCAACAAATCCCTGCTGTGACAGCTGCAGCAGCATCTTTGCACACGTGCTGGACTGGTGTCCAGTCCCCTTGCTGCCCATTGCCATGGTGATGCCATGGGATGCACAGGCTCAAGGTTGTGGAGATCCAGGGAAAAGTGATTCCTCAGGGAAAATACCAGCTGCAAGATGTGGGTGCGTGGCCTCTGTCTCAGCTGGGAAATTCTGGCATCCTCCTCCGTGCTCTGACCAGCTCAGAAGAAACCCCTGAAGGGTAATCATCCCAAAAAAAGTGAGTGGGAGAGACTGAGGTATTTGGTGACGCGCCAGAAAATTCCGTATGGCACCCGCAGAGCAGCCAACAGTGGGCAGAACCCCAGTATGGTTGGACTCGGTGACCTTAGAGGCCTTTTCCAACCTGTTCCCTGGATGTGGAGCCAGGCTAGAGCCTCCTTTGCCTCCAGCGAGGGGGCACAGCTTTGGAAGTGCCCGTGGCATCAACCCAAACGCCGCCGATGTCCCCAGCAGCCGCGTGTCACCTCACGGGGCCGCGCTGTCCCCCTGCTGCTGGCACGTGCCACGCTGGCTGAGGTCCCCGGGAGTGACTGGGATAAAACAGCAAAGGGCTGCTCCGGGCTCCTATCCAGATGGTGCCAAATCCTGCCAGGCACAGCAGCAGTGCCACCATGCCACCGGGGTCACCTCCCCGCCAGCTTGCTGCCACCCAAGGCATTTCCCCTGTGCGCACACTGGATACAAAAATCAGCCCTGGGAGGTGGAAAGCCAGGAAAGCCTCCTTCCCCAAACTGCCCTACAGGGAATTTGGCTCCACATCCTCCGATCCTGATGGTCCCCACCACAGCACCGGATCTTTTGGGAGACTGATACCGGTGGGATGGGGCGATCGCTAGTGCTGCCTCCTAAGCGGGATAATCCCTGCCAACAGACGTGTCTGGAGACTCCGGGCGACGAGGGAGGGAGCCCGAGGAGCTGTCCCAGGGACGCGGGCAGGTGACAACGCCCACGTGAGCTATGCACAGCCAGCCCCTGGGCACTGCCAGCGAGGTCAGCGGCGCCTCCCAGCTGCCGCGTTTGGCCCAGCCCGACGGGTTAGGTCTAGGTTAAGGTGTGAGAGAACAGTCCTAGCTGATGGGCAGCTCCCAGCTGCTGAGGGGTTTTAAGGAAATTAAAGGGTGACTTGTCAAACCTGTGGATTTTCCCCCCAAAACAGGAAATGAAATGGTTCCTTTGCCTCACACTGCATCACACCCCATTGTCACTTTGTGCCACCACATCATCCCAGGCCTGGGATCTGCAGCACTAACCCCTTCATGCTTCAATCCCTCCTCCTCCTCATCCTCCCTCTGCTCCCAGCCCAGTCTCAGTGATGGAGCTGCAACTCAGCATCTTCAAAATTTAACCTATGATCCAAACCCCACAAAGTGGAGGTGGTTTTGTTCTTTTAATTGCAACTAAAAGGACCAAAAAACTCCAAGCCAACTGCACAACTCAATGTGCCACTTCTTCCTCGGCCACAGTGAGGGCACAGGAGCTGCCACCACTCGAGGACAATGGCCACCAGGAAACACAACCTTACATCTTCTTGGCTGGCTGGTGGAGCACACTTAAAAGTAAATTAAAAACCACTAAAATGGCAAATGTGCTGGCTGAGAGGGCCCCTGCAGTCTTGAAAAACAAGAACCTCCCTTAGAAACAGCACTCTGGCCTCCTAATAACCTTAATCGCTCCCGACAGCCCCAAGAACCAGGTTTAACAACATGACTGGGCTTTGTTTGCTTTCCAGGCTGCTTTATCTCACACGGCACCTTGCAATCAGCTCAGGCAAAACCCCAGTTCCTCTAAACTCCCCCCTGTTTCACTGTAGTCACAAACTCCAGCCCCCAAAAGAGAGGCAGCAGAGCTGGGGCAGAGCCCGGTGCTGGCCCATTGGCATCCCACCATGGGAAACCCCCAGTAGATCTGGGAAAGCTCCATGCTGCCCTTTGCACTCCCCAGCTAGCAGAGCAAGGTAATAAAAACGTCTTTTTTATCTCTTTTTGCTGCACTTACATCCCCCTCTGGCCCAGGTAAATATTGTTCATGTCAGTGCATGCCTCCATGGGGTTAGGGGAGGCTTGGGAGCCCGGATGGACATGGGAAAGGCCCCAGGAATGCTGAGGACCACGGCACCCTTGGCCAATAAAGCTGTGACATGGGGCCAGCACAGCACCCTGGTAATTAGTAAAGGCTCCAAATCCTGCAGATTTGGGTAAGAAGGTGACAACCACACTGTCACCTTCAGGAGATGGGAGCCTCCAAAAGGCCAGCAATGGACGATGACCCCACCATCCCAATTTAGTTGGGATCGTTTCCAAGAATTGCCTCTTGCAATCAAAGCAACGTGGCCAACAGGCTGAGGAGGAGATTCTCCCCCTTCTCTAAAGGGGCTTCAAGAGAGCTGGACAGGGGCAGGACAAGGGGGAATGGCTCCCCCCTGCCAGGGGGCAGGGTTAGATGGGACACTGGGAAGGAATTGTTCCCTGGCAGGGTGGGCAGGCCCTGGCACAGGTTCCCAGAGCAGCTGTGGCTGCCCCTGGATCCCTGGAAGTGCCCAAGGCCAGGCTGGATGGGGCTTGGAGCAGCCTGGGACAGTGGAAGGTGTCCCTGGCCATGGCAGGGGGTAGAATGTGGTGATTTTTAAGGTCCCTTCCAACCCAAAGCACTCTGTGATTTACCCTCACCTTGCGATTTCTCTTCCCAGCTCCTAAAGCTCCAGCCACGCTCTCCCACCCACAGAATCTTCTTCAGCCCAGAGAAGAGTCCAGGGCTTCTCTTCCCCCTCTTTCATATGACTGTTAGCACTGAAATTCTTTATTTTCTCAAAAAAAACCCCTTGCTCTTTCTTACCAAGCCTTCATTACAGTGCTGGAGTAAAAACAGCCTTTTCCACCTGCGCTCACCTGTCCTAAGGATGTGAAACCAGCACAAAGAAATTCCCCAGCAAAACGGATGGGAACTGAGGAATAAAGGTGACATCAGCCCTGTCTTGGCCTCAGGATCTGGTCAGTCAAGAACTGTGGTCCGTGCACCATTCCAGCTTCCCTGAGCACAGGGAGCTCCTGCAGACTCTGCTCCCTGTCTGCAGCTGGACTAAAGGGGGGAACTGTTCCCCAAATTCTTGCACACAGATCAGAAGTTGTTGATGGACACAGAGATGCACTCAGAGGAGCTGCAGCCAAACCAGACCAGCTCCTCAGGCCATCTCTCCAAATGCTTTCAGTTCCATTCCCAGGCACCAAAACATTAAATATTAAGCGAAGAGAGTTAATCTATACCTGGGATATTGACACAAAGTGGAGGAGGGGAGAAGAAAAAGATAAATAGACCTTTTTTTAAAAAAAACCAGAATCTGTGTTCCTCTGCAGGCTGTCCCACCAGGGCTTTCCAGACCTCGGGTACGGCACCAAGGCTGTGTTTGGAGAAACAAGATGCACCAAGAAATGTCACTCTCCTGGCTCTGCCATGTCATACAAAGTGTCAGCAGGAGGTAGCTGGAGCACCCTCTGGGACCCTCGGGTGGCTCCTTGGCTGAGGGCACAGCCCTGGTCAGGGGCAAGGTCACCTTGTGGTCCCCTCTCCCAAGGCTGGGGCAGCATCCAAGCGGCGGCAGAGCAGCCGCTGATGTAAGAAGGTTAATGCCCAGTTAATGCTCGCCAGGACTGTGCTGCCACTCTAAAGGGACTTTGGAGCTGAGGAAGATGAGGGCACTGGGATGGCTTACCTGGCCCTTGGCTCAGTGTCAGCCCTCACTGTGGGACCAGCACCAGGCCAGCCACAGATCCGTGGATCCCTCAGCACTGGAATGAGCCTTGTACAACCGGAGGGAAACGTCGCCACTCATCTCCCAGCAAACACCCTCAAGCATCACTCAACACCTCTCCAGCAAAGCTGGATTTTTTTTTTTCCTGGCCGAGTGCTCACATGTATATTATTATTTTTTTATTCCGGTCTCAGCATTCCTCCACTCCCCCCGCAAGAAAACAAACCCGAAAGCACAGAGTGTGCCTTGCAAAGGCCCCGGCGCTGGCGCCCCGCGGGGCAGGGGCACGCGGTGGTCGCAGCAGCCCGCCCGCCCCAGCCCGCCGTGCTTGTTGACATAGGCAGCACAGTATATTTCTTTAAAGAGAGGAGCCTATGCATTCGATGCATCGCTGCCACAGGGTTTGTTTTCAAAGCCTGACCCCAGACCTGAACTCCACGGATCCTGCGCTTCTCAAGATCAAACGCGAGAAAACGTGACCAATGCAAACAAGAAATAAACCTTGATAATTATAGCCGGGGCGGCTATTGTTTAGTGCCGACTAGCACCCGCTTTAGCATAAACAGAACCCTATTTTTAAAGGGATGCCTGACCAGCTGACAGCATTACTCCCCATTTTGCCTCCAAACCCCCTCTTTGATACAAACCCACCTCCCCAAGACCTGGAGGAGGTTTAAGGGCAGAGACAAAAGGCTGAGCCATGCCCACAGCCATACTGGATGCCGCTGTTGGAGCAGGGAGCGGGTCCTCATCCTCCCAACCTGCTCCGTGTTGGCGGGGGATGAGGGGCTCCCTGGGGTCCGGCTGTTGCCTGCAGCTGGCGGGCTCAGAGTGACGTCGGAGGACAAACAGACAGCACCGGTCTTTTCAGGAAGGCCATATCACTTAGCGCTTGGAAAGGAGCTACGATATTTTCCTGATTATGTTTGCACGCAAACGAGCGCCGCGGGGAAATTATGCAATGCTGAGCAGGGAGGGGTGGGAGCGAGGGAGGAAGGGCTGGAGGGGGGCCCCGGGCTGCACCCCGCTGCCCTCAGCCCCAGCCAGTGCAGCTGCAGCCCTGGAGGTGCCGCAGATGGGCTCCGCCACCGCCGCCGGAGCCTCGGCACCGCAACCTCGGAGCCACGGCTCGGTTATTAACGGCCTCTTCATTAAGCACCCAGACCAGGATACATATATTCGTCACCCAGGCAATTTAATTACCCAGCCCAGGTTCACCTCGCACACCCACACGCCTTTCTTTTTCGAGGCCTCTGTGCGGTCATAGCCTTAAATAAATAGATGGCAGGAGCAAGAGGCAGATGCTGACTCCTACAACCTCTGTCTTGGGCACAGAGCCTTTAAACCACCAGAACTTGCAGTATTTAATTTCTTTTGTTACCGCTTCTACCTTTAGAGCCCTGCCTTAGGCTTTCTAGATACAATCACAGGCAGCAGGAAACAGAGAGCTACGCTATGAGCTTCCTGGGCATCACATGCGCGCACACACAACACACACACACGCTCCCAGCCCATCAATCACCCTAATTACCACTGGCCACACGTCTGCAGCTCGCTGTGGCACTCCGTTAGTACCCGTAATTACATGCTCGCATCGTTTCCCTGGTAGGAGTATCACGGAGTTAATTTGGGATTCTAGATGTGGTGGATCCCGTAATGAATTTCATCCTGGCGCGCTCCCCGCCGCACTCGCCGGCCATGCGCCAGCTGAGGGAGGGAGCGCGGGCAGCTCTGGTCCCCAAAACAAGGCTTCAAGGTCCTTACACGCCCCTGGCACTCATCTGTCCCCAGCACACTCCTGGTTCCTGGCTGCTGCCACGTCCCACCCAGAGTCAGGACAGCACCACAGGCGGGCTCCCTCAGCGCCAAGTGCCTCACCGGGCAGATGAGAGCAAGGTGGGCCACGGGTGTCCATCACGAGGAGGGACATGATCTCCCGGGGGGGATGGCAGGACCTGGGACAAGGCTGGGCCTCCCAACACCGGTGTCCAGCTGGGACCACCACACCAGCAGGCTGGTGTCACTCTGCCAAGTCTACTTCAACAGCAGGGTCTTGGCAGCAAGAAACATCCCTTTGCTCCATATTAACCCTACCCAGTCTGCATCTTGGCCGGGCCTGTCGGTGCTACCGAACGCACAGCTGGGTGCAGTCCGTGGATCTTGCTTTTCAGGGATGTTAGATGCTGGAGACCCCGCGCTGGCCTCGCAGTGACCGCGCAGGTGGCGCTGCCAGCCCTGCCCTGTGCCGGCTGTCCCACTGAATGGACACGGCTCGGAGGGAGCATTGGCGGCAGGGCAGATGCTCTCCCGCAGCCACCCCCGGCCAACACGGCAGCCAGATAGAAAGCTTGAAAACCCGTAAAATAGAACAATAACAAAGAAAACTAGAGGGGGTGGCTCACACCCAGCAGCTGATTCACCAGCGCTGCTCTGCTTTACCCCAAGACACACCGGCAGGACAAGCTAAGGGCGTGTTTTTCAGCCGAATTACTTTTAATTGAGTACATCGGAGCTTAGAAACACATGATGCTGTCGGAGATAAATATAGCCACGGCTACGAGGATAGAGGGGGCAGGGAGCAATCGAGGTTCCACACAGCCGAGAAGGAGCTTCCAGCTCCGGGAGGCAGCGCCGGCCGCGCCGCCGCACCTTTCCCGGTTCGGCTCGGGCATCCCCGCTCCGCTCGGGCACCCCCCGCACGCCCTGCCCGGCCCGGGGAAGGGGCCGCGGAGCCCGTACCTGTTTTAAACTCTAGCGCCGGATCCTTCTCCCCCTCGCCCAGGTCGCTCTGCAGCATCATGTAGAGGATCCCGAAGGAGTTGTGGATGCCGAAGATGGAGCCGTTGCACCAGGCGGCGGCGAAGACCACCACCCAGCCGAAGCCGCCCTCGGGGGGCTGGAAGGGCGCGGCGACCCCGCTCTGTCCCCGCTCAGCCGCGGCCCCGGCCCCGGCCCCGGCCCCGGCCCCGGCCCCGGCCCCGCAAGGATCGTCCGGCTCGTAAAGGGAACGCGGACTGGGAGCCCAGAAAACATTTTCCCCCTTCATTTCAAAGGAGGAAACCTGAGCGGTTCTCATCCTTTTGATTGATTAAGGTCTTGAATAACTTGAAGCTCGGGAGTGACAGTTCCTGAATAGACGATTGCAAATAAAGAGCCCTGTGGAAAGCCGGGCTGGCACTTCGGAGTGTAAAGGAGGCGAGTTTGCTGGCACTTACCAAGTTATAAATAAAAGGCCGTGCACAATGGTACCTTCTCTAAGGACAGACAGTCTTTACAACACTCCTGGCGTCATATCCTGCTGTGGGCACTCCAGCTCCGAGGCAGACTTTANGCCCCGCACAGTCCCCCGGCTGCGGGGCATCCCGCGGGCGCGGCCCGGGGGGCTCTCGGTGGCCCGGCGGGGGATGCTGCCGCTGCCCGCCGCCCCGCAAGGAAGCCCCCGGAGCCGCCCGAGCAGGTGGCAAGCAGCCGGCGGGGTGGTTTCCTTCCACGCCGGGCATCCCGGTGGGATTTCTGGCGTGCCCTACCCCGGAAAGTTTGGAGAGCGTTTGTGTGACACCAACCCGGCTTCTCGCTGGGGGAAGCCGCCAACACCACCCCGGCAGCCGGGGGGGTCCCCA
>VZSE01006242.1:0-75285 GCA_013398275.1 Promerops cafer
TTCAAGAAAAAAAGTCCCATTTTTTAATGGGCCCTTGAATTGAAACCCGAACATTTGGCTTTAATAAAAATGGTATTTTGAAAGAGAATGACTCAAAACAATAAAATAAACAGTCATGGAATGATTTTTTATAGAACATGGAATTTTTTAAATCTTGGAATGACTTAAAGAGAAGAAAGACAAATCCTGGGGGAACCAGGCAGTTATTTTTTAATGGTTTTTCTTGTTTCCTCCATTCCCAGAGGATAAGTGAATGCTGTTCTCATCTGCACCTTCCAAGGAAATCCCATCCCAGTTTGGGAAGTGGGAGCAAACACTAAATGCACTCTGCCTGTGTGACACGTGGATGGGGATGCTAGATGATAAATTGATTTTTCCCTGGGAGAACTGGAGCAGCAGGGGTGACACATCCTCCGTTTGGGGATGATTTCCATAAAGTGAGGGAGCTCTGGCTGCTTGGTTGAACACAACATTTGTAAGGACTTCTCAGCTCAGAGACGTTTCCAGATTATGATCTCATTTCTATCATTCTTCCTTTTTATATTTTTTTTAAATTCCCTTGGGATTTGTACACACGGCAGCTGCTGACAGGGGGAAAGGCAAACCCAGGAGCTGCCATCATTTCCCTCTCCAGCTTTTCATCCTCTTCTCCTCAGCAACTTTATTTGTGTTATTTGGGGTAATATAATAATATAACGTTATTATTGAAGTGTCCAAGGCCAGGCTGGAAGGGCTTGGAGCAGCCTGGGATAGTGGAAGGTTCCTCCCCATGGAGCCCCCCCCATTCCCCATTGGGATGTGTCATTATTATATGGAATCATGGAATAGTTCGGGTTGGAAAGGGCCTTAAAAAATTCCAGTTCCATGGGGAGGAACCTTCCACTATCCCAGGCCGCTCCAAGCCCTTCCAACCTGGCCTTGGGCACTTCAATAATAACGTTAAATTATTATATTACCCCAAATAACACAAATTCTGGCCCAAACTGAGGTCCCAGATCATCCCCCTGAGTGTTTCCATGGAGCTGCAGGTGATGGGGTTGGGAATCCCGGGATACAGGTGGGATATCTGCCGGAATTCCCGGGCACAGGGTGGGTTGTGCCCCACGGGCCTCGGGGAACGATGGAGAGCCTGGGGCTGTGCTGGGTTATTTCTGTCCCTATTCAGAATTCCTTTTGTTGGAGGCAGGCAAAGCTCCTGCTGGAGACAATGGGAATTTCTGGCAGCAGGGAATGCTGAGCAGCCCCTCCCTGGGGGAACTGCAGCTCTTTCATTCCAGCCCCGATACCATCAGCAATATAAAGGGCTGGTCTTTCAGTTACAGGCTGGATTTAAAAACCCCCAAATGTAGCTGGAATATCAGCTGGAATATCAGCACTTTTCCCTCTCCCTGGCCACAGGTATCCCTGGCAGACTGGGAGTCCCAGGGGGGCTGAGTGCCCATCCCTTCTCCCCAGGCCTGCTGAAGTCATTCCTGGGAGCAGCCTCGTGGAGATTTGCTGCCAAACCCTTCCAGTCGAATCCTCGATGATCCAAGCCCGGTCAAGAGCCCTCTTCACATGCAGTATTTGCTGCTCCAGATGGCAAAGCCTGAGCCCGAGCCAACAGCAGGGTAAAAATACATTTATTTCCATGCCCAGCCCTCAGCCAGCCCAGCTCCCTCTGTTTGTCATGGACAAGAGGTTTCCTCCTCAATGCTCCAAATCCATGAAGGGAGCACATGGATAAAATAGAAATGATTTATTCCAATGTCCCAGTCAGGCAGCACAATCCACGCTGGGCATCAGGGAATGGGGGCCAAGCTGGGGCTGGGCTCTCAGTTTGTTTTATCTGTTGCTCTCCATCCTCAGATGCTGTGGTAATTCAGTATCTTTTATACCTTTCCTTCCTCTCGCTGAAAAAAATCCAGATTTGGATTTATTTATCCCCTCCTTTCAAGTCTGATTTAGAAAATGATCATTCCCTTTGTGCTGCTGCTCCTTGCCAGGGAAATGAAGGAGTGTGAGGGTGTGGGGACCAGGGGTGGGCTCCTTCCCACTGCCACCTTCCCTGGCTGCAGAACAACCTGGAGTTTCCTCTGCAGGCTCCGGAGACAGCGGGGTCCGAGCTGGAATGGCTTGGAGGGAGCAGAATCCCAATCTCTGGGGAGCCCAAAGGAACAATTAGAGCTGGGAACTGACTTTTAACACAGTGATGAGGAAGCATTTTTGCATAATTAGGAGAACACCAGCGAATTTTCTTCCTGACACCACATTTTCCATCACTCCAGTCGCTGGGATGAGCAGGAGCTTTTTCTGCTTAGCAAATGCCTTCAGCCTTCTGTGGAATAAACATTTTCTGTGTGAGAGGAGGGAAAACAGATTCTCCTCAGAGAGAGAAATTTTGCAGGATTTTTCCTTGTGCTTCCTTCATTATCCCTCCTGCTGGAATTGTGGATGAGGAGTAAGGAGCTCCTACTGGTAACAGGAGAACGCAGCCCTGGAATCAGTCCAGGCTTCTCTTTCTAACTTTGCCATTCTACCCTCAAATCCGCCATGTAAATAAAGAGTATTTCACTTCACGTGTGTGGATTGCAGGGATGTCCCTTAAAAACACCAGATCCAGGTGGGAGAGGGATGTTGTGCAGGATATCTGATACAATTTAAATGGGATCAGACGTGGGAATGTACAAGGATCACGGAATCAGACCCAGAAGGGTTTGGGTTGGGAGGGACCTCAAAGCTCATCCAGTTCCATGGGCAGGGACACCTTCCACCATCCCAGGCTGCTCCAAACCATCCAACCTGGCCTTGGACACCTCCAGGGATGGTGAAATCCTTGACTTGACCTGAAGCTGGAGGGTGGTGTGGGTGGTTCTCCTTCAGTGGTTCCACTCAGACTCTCGCTGCCGTTTGGGCGTATTTCTGCTGACTGTGACATCTTCTTTGGCACACGATGTACCTGGGAAGCTGCAAAGCTCCCAGTCCCTAATTTTAGGGCATTCTCAGTATCTTGCAGAACTGGAGCCTTTGAATTTGACATTTTTCCCAACCCTCCTGCCCAAACAAAGATTGAAATTCCCAACACGTCGTCCCGTGGCCATGCCCTCACAATTCCCCTCTGCTGCTTTGTCAAAACCCCTTTCACTTCCAGAGGTAAAACATCTGATAACCACGGTTAGCAAAATATTCTACAGGTTTGATTTTTTTTTTCCTTCCCCTAAAAATGCTATTTCCACTGTCTGTCCCTTTTTAATGAAAAGTAGCAAGCAGCTGTTGGAATGTAATAACATCCCAAACCACTGCTTTCATGCATCAGTGTGTGCAGGCATAGGGAGAGCTTTAATGGAATAAAAAATATTCCTAGGAAATGGACTCTCAGGCTTCAGTTATGAGAAAATGTAAAATTACATCCGCATTTTAACAAGAAAGAAACCCCTTTTTCTCTTCTTATCTTTGTGATGGTTGTTCTTAATGCCATGGGAAGCTGTATTTTATTTTGTTCCAAGAAGTAATTTGGGTCAGGAGCCATCCGTGTGCTCAGATAAATCAAAATAATAATAAGATTTCTTATTACGTTGGTTTCTACAAGGGGAGGTTCATACTTTCTCCAGTATTTCTACATTTTATGGAATGGTTTGGGTTGGAAGGGACCTTAAAGCCCATCCAGAGCCACCCCTGCCATGGCAGGGACACCTCCCACTGTCCCAGGTGCTCCAGCCCCAGTGTCCAGCCTGGCCTTGGGCACTGCCAGGGATCCAGGGGCAGCCCCAGCTGCTCTGGGAATCCCATCCCAGCCCCTCCTCACCCTTACAGGGAGCAATTCCTTCCCAACATCTAATTTCAATCTGGTTTTGCAGATTTTTATTGGAAAGATTTCTCTTCCTTCAAGCTGCAAGAATTTTCGTTGGAAGTTGCAAAGAAGCAAACAAAAAATGCAGCTTTTCAAACGATCAGGACAAATTCTCTGATTAACCTCACCATGCTTATCCCCCCTGCATATTTAATGAATGATTTTTCTGAGATTGGTTTAAATTCATCATCAGAAATGAGAGTATTTCCCTGAAACAGGAAAACAACTCAGATTTCTGAGAAAGTTTGAGCCCCTTTCATTTGCTCTGTGCTCCCCAGGTGCTGAGGAAGCACCTGAGTGGTGGCACTTCACATCCCAGGAATAAGAGCAAGATTCCCAGACAAATCCAGGGAAATTGTGCTGCTCTCCTGCAGTCACCACCCTGTCATGGGAAGCAGAATTTGCCCCCAAATTAGCTGAAATTAATCAGGTGCTAATGTCCCTGGGCTGATTTAGCCAATAAATGCAGCTCCTCAGTGATCACTCACCATTAATGCACCAAAACTGGGATTTGATGTGAGAAAGGCTCTGCATTTTCAGCTGCCTGCAATTGTGCCCTAATTAAATTTCTTTAATGCAGCCAGAAATTAAAGGGAAGCCTCATTAGTGGCTTTTGAGCTGGGGTGGGGTTTGGGGTAAAGGCAGGAAGAATGTTTTTGTTTTATTTTTTTTTGCTTCCAGCCCCAACTCTCAGCTGGTGTTTTAGGGTTAAAACGTGGCAGAGATGTGAAAAGTGAAGGGATTGTTTCACTTAGAGAAATTCCAATTTTGGCCTGATCCAGGAGGGTAAGTTGGGATAATTTTCCAGCACTTTTGGAATATTCCATGATAAACTTTGTTAATGTGTATATTTCATCAGCACTTCTCAAAGCTGTAGCAGTTTAGTGCTGCTTTAAGCAACTTGTGCATACGTAAATTGTTATTTAAATGTGCCATTTTAAAATGTTGTGGTTCTACAATCCAACCTATCCCGTGTGAAACACACCATTAATCCTTAAATCCCAAATCTGGTGCCTTATTAACACAGGAATTCTGCTCTGAGGGACAATGACCTTCGTGATAAGGCCAAAAAATTGGGGTTTTACTCTGGACCTCACTTAGAAAAGATTCTGGAACCTTTTATAAAAACATAGAAAGCTCAGTGATTTTTCATGAGTGAGGATTTCCTTGCAACCACAAATTGTGATTGGCTACATTTCATCGTCTGGAAGGTGCTTTCCTTAATTAAAATACGATTGTAAACAGATTTTGCACGTTAATTTTCAGTTTGGAGCTCAGTTATTGACTTGAAACAGAGTAACCAATGTGGGAAACCAAGCAGGAAATGTCCCTTTGATTTCCTGGTTACTGGCAATACTCTGCATAATTACCATGGAAAATGGAGTGTTTCATTCTTTCTATCATAAAGAAAAACCCAACATTTAAATAATAATCAATTAAGCTAAAAAATGGTGGTATTACCCTCCTGATACAGAATTTAAGTTTATTCAGGGTTCTGACTCATCTCCTGCATCAGCTGCTTAATATTTTGGTTTTTCAAGTCCAATCCTTCCATATTTCCTTCTCACATCTGACCTTTTGCATTTTTATTGTATTTTAATAACACCTGGAGTGTTGCAGTAGAAAATTTAATAAGGGGATGGTAGAAATTCTTTTCCTCTCCTCTTTCTCACTATTTTTTGTCTCTTTAATACTATAAGGGGAAAGCCTTAAGAAATACTATAATTAATTACTGAGTTAGTAATGAGCTGTTTCATTTAGGCCTTGAGGAGATGGTGTGGTTGGGATGGACTCTGCAAGCCCTGAGGTTCCTTTTCCAAATAATTTTAAGGAGTTGTGTGTTATTTCTAGGAGGGATTTATTGCAGATCCAAAACATCCCAAGCATTCAGTGACATTTTTTCTTTAGGAAGTTGTGGGTCTTTAAAAGATTAATTAAAGAAAAATACAGTGGATATTTTCAGGGAAACACAAGAGTCTCCCTGGAAGTATTTGGAAAACTTTGGGTTGTTCAGGGTGCTGATTTCCTGCTGATATTAAGTCTCAATTCTCAAATTTTGGTAAAAAGGATAGAAAAGGTGTGGAAATAGCTGATCCTTTGCTGGGCAGAGAGAATGGAATGGAGGGAGAGCAGCCAAGCCCATCCCTTGGAGAGGGTTAAAAGCTGCTGATCCCATTTTTCCACTCATCCCAGCAAATCTTTGCTCAGGAAGAAACTCAGTTACAAACAGTTAAGGCCAGTGGGGAGAATTGCCTGGATAATCCCAATTAATATCTGAAATAAGCACTGTAGGATTTCACAGGCTGCAGTACAAAGAAATTATTTTCCTTATCCCTAAAGGGGAGCCCAGCTCTATGGAATATTCACTCCCAAGACACCTCAGGCCCACTAAAATGATATTACTGTTAATCAGCATTATTTACAATTATTTACATTAAATCTGTGGCTTTCTGGGGTAATTTTGGAGGGAGAAAAAAGTCAAGTCGGAGACAATTGCAGCAAAATTTTCCCCATGTGTCCCCAGCCAGCAAGAGGCTCTCCAGGTAAGGCAAAATGAGATATCTGAATCTTTGGGAATGAATAAATACTCCTGGAGCAGCCTTTCTGTAAGGACAGAGATGGCTCTCCAGATATCCAGGAGGGAAGATTGATGGGCTATGCAGATGCTTGTGCCATTAAAAAGACCTTCAGAAAGAAACAAGCAGGGTTGCTCCAAGTGTTATTTTAAATTAATGCCTGACTTTGAAAACAAATTGATGCCCCCCTGAGATAATTGGGAAAGTTAAAAAACAGTCAGGGAAGAACAAATCGAGACTTTGGGATGGACAAAAACCCCAGATAAAGGAAGTCTCTAAATTCTGCTTCCAGAGCATGAAAGACGTTTTCCTATCTGAGGGTGGCTTTTTTTTTACATTTCCTTAATTTATTTTTTCTCCTTCAGAGGACAGGTCTTGCCTTTGGCATGGGTGGGACGGAAAGGAAGGTTCTGGGTGAGGATTAAGGAGGGAGGTGGGGCAGGACCTCCCCCAGGAACTTTGTGTGTTATAAACACGTGGTACCAGGGCAGGGAGGTGTTGGCAGTCAGGGGAGTTGGGAGTGTTGGGGCTTAGGACAAGGGGGAATTGATTTAAAAGTGACCAATTCCAACGTGGTTTCCATGAGAAAAGGGAACTTTCTGGAGTTTTTCATGGAAATCTTTGAAGAACGATTCCGGAGGAGGCACCAGGATGAGCAGAGGGATGGAGCAGCTCTGCTGGGAGGAGAGGCTGGCAGAGCTGGGGTTGTTCACCTGGACAGGAGAAGCTTTGGGGTGACCTCGTGGTGGCCTGGAGGAGCTGCAGGAAAGATGGAGAGAGACTTTGGAGAAGGGCTGGAGGGACAGGACACAGGGAATGGCTTCAAACGGACAGAGAGGAGGTTTAGATGGGATATTGGGAAGGAATTCCTGGCTGGGATGGAATTCCCAGAGCAGCTGGGGCTGCCCCTGGATCCCTGGCAGTGCCCAAGGCCAGGCTGGACACTGGGGCTGGAGCACCTGGGACAGTGGGAGGTGTCCCTGGCCATGGCAGGGGTGGCATTGATGCCTTTTGGGGCTACCTAAACCAGAGGCAGACAGAGTGAAGGGAATAAAAAGCAGTTCTAGTTATGGAAGGGCCTTCAGGTGCATTTAGGGCAGACAAAGCCCCCAGGGGCTACACCCCAAATGCACCACGGCTCACGGGTTTGCACACTTTTATAAGTTTGGGCCATTTGCATATTGGGGGTTATCTCCCAATTACAGCTCCAGCTAATGAAGTCATTTACCCCAAGTTTGCTGCCCCAGCTCACTTTTGTTTCCATCTCTGGCCCTGAGGCAGTGAGGTGTCCTTGACTGCCAGGCCTGGAGAGGAATTGTTGTGTCTGCCCCAAATGGGGAAGCAGCAGCTCACACTGGGTGTGGAGTTTGGAGTTCTGCACCAAAGAACTGCAGGGTTACAAATGTATGGAAAACAGAAAAGCTGAAACCCTGAGGCATCAGGATGGGATTTAAGGTCCTTCCAACCCAAACCCTCCTGGGGTTGTGGCTTTGGGGTGTCGGGGCCCACATTCCAGCTGCCCCCAGCTCCTCCCCACCCTCCTGGCTGTCAGAGCTCTGTTTTCCTTCAAACCAGACCCAAATCTGATTCCTGTGGCTCTGCCTGACCAGATGAACCACCCCATCAGGCAACTCCTTCAATAATTAGGGCCACTTATTGTGCACAGTGGGGTTTCAGGGCTCTGCTCTCAGTATAAAATGTCAGCCTGATGGGATTGTCCCTTCAGGTTTTATAATTAATGGTTAATGACTGATACTCTCCATGTTCATAAAGCTGAATTTTCCCAGTTAACTGTTAAAGATTGCAACTCGGAGGGCACTGTTGAGATAGATTCTTGTCTAATCTAAGATCAAAATGATATGGAAAAAACCTCAACCCCAGCCCCGCTCCACGACCTCATAATTTTGCAATATTTTGATAAATCTCTCTGCCACTGACAGCTGGGGTATGATTAGCTTAATCCTGATATTTTATGACAATAAAATTCCCATTTAATTTTTTTCTGTGTCAATACAAGCTCTCATCACCACCAAAATTTGCTTCTGGGCAAATCCTTTCATGCAATAAATAAACTCACAGGGTGAACTCATGAGCTATTTTATCATGACTGCCAATAATCATTATGGAATCAAATATTTACGTGCCAGGGTGGCATTTAAATAAATGCAGCACTCCTAAAATGTCAGTTTATTCCAGCAGGAAGGGAAGGATTATAAACCTTCCACAGGAATCCTGAATTCTTTCCACTTCTCAAATTCCCATTTTTGTCACTTTTGTGGGATGAAAAATTTGGGGCATTCCCAGGATCCCACGGGCTCTGCAGGTGCCCCGTCCTTTCCCGACTCCAAGTTTAACATTCTCCAGGTTTTATTTCTTTACAAAAGGAAATGTGTGTCTCAGCTCAGGCTGAGATTTGAGAGCATCAGCACTTTTCCTAAAAGTCTGAGGGTTACCTGAGGCAGGGCCCGATGGAAAGGGAATATCTTCATTTATACCCGACAATAACAGCAAATTTCATTTCTGTACTCATTTAAAACCCCAAAAAAAGGAGGGAGCACGCACTTCAACCTGGCCTTCAGCACTTGGGAAGCCCTGGTGTGGTTTTTATGGATTTCCAACGGGAGAAAAACAATTTTCCAGGCTGAGAACACCCTTGGAAGGGGGAGCTGGGAGCGTGCTGGAGGCATTAAGGCAGCTTAAACTCAGATGCTTCAGGTAATATCCTAAAAATCGTGTCAGGGGACTGCTAAGGAGTTGTGCTGAGTAATCCCCACAAAAGCAGCACGAACTACTGGTGTGCTCACTCCTAAATGCATTTCTTGCCTCCACCCCACCGCCTTGGGGGAATAGTTTAATTTCCTATTTAATTTCAGCCGTTGCAAACGCCTGAAGGTTGTTCTAAATTATGGATAGGACTGAAAGTTATGGGTTTTATTCCGTGCTGGGTGTGGGTTTCACTGAGTTAAACGTGCAGGAAATTCACAGTTCAGCAGGGCAGGAGCTGGGGCTCGTCTGCCTCTGAGAGGTGGGGAAGGTTTCGTGTCTCACTGCAGAGGCACCTCCGTGTAAAACAGCTCCTGGGGAAAATTCCTGCTTAGCTGGGAGGAATTCAAACAAAATTGGGGCTCAAAGTCCTACCTCTGGTGATATTTTCTGAGTTTGTTGCTTTTCTGTAGCTAGCACTAATATTAATGCGTATATTCAAATTATAACCCCAAATTCTGAGCCTCCTGGCTTCAGAAATACAATATATTGCATTATACACAATAATTCCACTGTCTTTTGATGAATTTAGGGTAATTGTAGTTTTTACAAGTTTGACTTTGCGTCAGGGCATTGAAACTGAAAATTTGTCTCTCTTCAAGGTTCTTTTTCCTTCTACAAACTTTTTTTTTTTTTCATTTTTTGCATATGATGAAAGGAGAATGAAATCAGGGTGGGTTACTCATGTGGGAACAAAAAACATGAACTAAAAACTGGATAAATAGAGCTTAGAAATCCCAATGAAGCTGCTATGTGAGTACACATTTCAATCGCTTAAAAAGTTCTGGCTTTGTTTTTCTGAAAGAAAATACAATTTTTAAATATCTGCAATGCAATATAGAGAGTTTTCTTAGCTCTTTAAGAATGCAGCAGCACAAAACTCCTTTTTTTTTCCTTCTTGCATTCCTCTGTTATGAAATGTTAGGATGAGCTCAGTGACAAAATAAGAGGGTACTGCTCTTGCAAAAAAAAAAAAAAAAATCAGCTTGAAGTACTTTCATCAGCCAGGAAGGCAAAAGAAATGACAGCATCCTGATGCCTCCATTAGGCAAAATCTGATTTTTGTCACTGCCAGCACAGGTTTGTGACTCTCTCAAGCACCTTGGTCAGTGGAGAATCTCTCTGGGGTCAAGAAAAGCTTTTTCTTCCACATTTTATTGTGGCAGCCTGGTGCTCCTGAGGGCTCCAGTGCAGCAGGAAACGGAGATGTGAGGAAATACTGGAGCAAAAATCCTCTGGAAACAGAATGGGCTGCTGTGCAGCTCGAGACAGCCACGAGCATTTCTCAAGTTGCAAAAATCCCTGTCTGGAAGGCAGGGGAAAGCTTCTCTGGATACATCCTGAAGAGCACAAGATATGATCCTCCTTGGGCCTTGTCAGGGCTGGAAATGGCATTTCTTGACCCAAAGTGACAATTTTATTGTGTGCTCTGGATTAATGAGCCCTCTCAGATGGTTTAAATAAACTGATGCTGTCTGCCAGGATGGCTAAGAGCTTTTGGTAGTGGTAAATGATTTAAAAGCCATCCTTCATGGAATAGCTCCTTGGAATGTGCTCGTGGGCTGGAAATCCTCATGGCAATGAGGACCAGCAAGAGGAGCAGCTGGAATGGAAGGGGAAAGAAAGGAAATAGAATTAGTGTTTAATGATTTATTAATGGTTTATAAATACCTAAACAAGATTGTTAGGCTTGTATCAACGGCTGGAGGCAGTTAAAGGAGCCAGGCCTGTGGATTTGGATTAATGCTGGGAATTCCTGCCTTGGAGCTGCTTCCAGGATCCCAGGGGATCCCAGGGCTGGGACTGGGGAGCAGAACCTCCTCCAGAAGTGTCTCACGGCGTGGTGTGTCCTGCAGTCTCAGGAATCCTAGAACTGTGGAATTTCAGGTTGGAAAAGTCCTCTGGGACTGAGTCCCACCACTAACCCAGCTCTGGCATCTTCACCACTAACTCCTGTCCCAAGTGCAGCCCCTCCGTGGCTTTTCCATCCCTCCAGGGATGGGGACTCCACCACTTTCCAGGCAGATTTGTCCAATATAATGCCATGAGAACACAAAACTATTTCCCAGAAGCTCCTGCAGATGATCAATGTGTCTTCATTAAGGGAAGAACAGCTTAGGCAGCTGCCTGCACACTGAGAATTGGCTTCCTGAAATAGAAATCCCACTTTTCCCGTTGCTGCTCCTTTGGATAATTCCACCGCACTGGGAAATCCTCCCAGGCCGACTAAACAGTCAGAAAAGTAACTTGGAGTTAATTAAACACCTCAGTGATGTCCCACTCCCCTGGAAATGTGCACTACAAACAGCCCTGCAACGTTTGTTTGTGGAGGACTTGGATTTTTCAGATGCTTTGCAGAGCATCAGGTGAGCCACAGAACAAAACACGACCAGTTAGGGTGTGTGGGCTGCTTAATGAAGTGAAATTTGCAGCTTACAGGAGGTGGTTCTTGCAGGGCTGACTCAGAGCCTGAGTCTCTGGTGATGTCTGACCCATCAAAGGAGGCAGGGAAATATCCAGGATTCAGTGGCTTCCAGCAGATTATCCCAACTCTCTGTGCCTCCTGGTCAAGCTGCCCTTAAGTAGTTGATTTCTTCTTGGTCTGAATTGGAAACTACCACCCAAACCCATGGAGAAGAAGGTGGAAAAGAAGGACAACACCCTAAAACCTCCATCTTGCCTTATATATATATATATTAAATTCTAAAACCCCAAACTAAGTTTTCCGCCCTGTGATATCACACAATTCTATTCAAACTCCACGCCCACAATCCCAGTGCCATCACTCAATTTTGGAAGCTTCTCCACGGCCTCAGGTCAAATGCAATGTTCTCTTGAGGGTCCGTGCCCTTCAGCACAGAAAGCTGAAATTCTCAGTGGCCAGGGCTCCAACACAGTCCGAGCTGCATCCTGCAAGGAAGGTTGATTTCAACATTTTATTGTTGTCATAAATTTTAGCAATTAAGAGTGGAGTGAGTCAGCAGCTGCTGTTGGGGAGGAAAAAAATAAAACCCTCTGAGAGAATTCCCTTTGAACACTGACTTGGATCAGGAGTTTTTAAAAAAATATATTAGAATTAATTCTGGTCGTTTTTCCATATGGGATAAATCTAAAGCCTAAAGCATGAGGCAATTTTTTATTTTTTATTTTTTTGGCAAAACTCTTGATATTACCTGAAGAATGTGTGGAAAGACTGGGTATTCTGTTGGATGCAAATCCAGCTGCTTGCACTGAGGAGTTCTCCACTGATGCACATCCAGTGGGTATAGCCCAGGGAATAAGGTCCTACAGCAGAATTTAGGGAATGGTGAGCTGTGCACACACCTTGGTGGGTGATTTTAGGCACTCCTTGATGCTGCAGATGTCCCAGTGGGATGGATCCATGTAATTTGTCTGAAGGGATAAGCAGGAATCTGGTTCAAAGCTCCCTGACAAAATGGCCATTGAAGGTAAAATAATCCCATTGATTACCAGGGATGAGGGAAAAAATTGATTTTTAAACATCTCCCGTGTGATTTGGAGAGATTTGCATTGGCTAATTTGTATTAAACATAAAAATGGGGAGGATAAATAAGAAAGCTCTTTAGACCAATTACCCAGGCTCCATTTTTGGTCTGTTATAAATTCCAGATGACTCCTTAGCAAAAATACAGTTTATGGAGCTGTAAGAGATGAGTAAGGCTGGATAAAAAAACCCTTCCTGCACCTTCTCTGGGCTGGGAGGCTGAAGAAAATTCAGCTCATTCTGGGTGTATTTCCATTTAAAAAATAGATGTGCCCTGAGGAGAGGCTGCCTGGATGTGTTGCTGTGGTTATCATGGAATGTGTCTGACAGAAATATTCCTGTATTTCTGCCTAATTGCTGGAGCTAACTTTTGATGGGAATCTGAGCTAAAGCTGCCATGAAATATCCATAGAAAATGCCTCGGAGGGCAAAAAACCTGAGCACAGCTTTTAGAAATCGGACTTTTTATTTATTTATTTATTTGTTTGTTTGTTTTCTTTGAGGAATCAACAATTTCTGAACTTCTTTCATTTTTATAATTTGGTTTTCCAAAATTGTGAAGGAACGGCGATGAAAGCCGTGCTCTATCCAGCTCTGATATCACTCAGGCTGTAAAACACAACTATTTTTAAGGCAAACTCTTCATTTTTTTTTTTTTTTTTGTACAGAGCAGGCCGGTTTTGAGCGCGGCAAACGACTCGATCCTCTCATCAGCAGAATTGTTGTCAAAACATTCACGGCAGGCGAATCTGGCACTGCTCATTTCCAGCCAGCCCTGAAAGGTCAAGGGCTGAGTCTGCAGCTAAAATAAAATAGATAAATAGCAAATATTTTGTGTGTATCTCTCACAGAGAGCGTGACACGCGCTTGTGGCTGGAGAAGCGCGAACGTCTCGGAGGGGTGGCGTCAGATCAGGTTTGCCCATCAAACTGTGTTGTGTCACATCCCATAATGTGACGTGACAGCCCCACTGCATGTCACAGCACGGGGACACTCCTGGGGTGGCTGAAAATGTTGAATTTAAACAGAGCTGGGGAAACACTGCTCTGAGAGGGGCAGCGTGGGATGAGAGAGAAGGGAAACCAAAGAAATGTTGTCGGACTCAAGTTTTAATAGCAGGGTGCAGAGGTGAAGTTTTAATCTTTAAATTGTTTCCGTGGTTTAAATTGGGTTAGAACTTCCTAACTTAGACTTGAGATCTGTAAGGACAGAGACTGAGGTGAACACTGAAGGTGGGTAGTGAAAGGAGATGAAGATAGCGACCCTGGGCAAATGGAAGGGAACTTTGGCAAGATTCTGTGTAAATCTGGAGAGGGTTTGTGATGGGAGTAAAGAATGGAAACTTCCAGAGCCTCAGCTTGAACTTTTTGGGGTTTCCATCCCCTTTTACATCACTCTGAGAGCTTTCATTTCTCCTCTACTGAGCCTCCAATGCATCACTTGCACTCTAATGTTGAGGGAAATTTCCCAAATGCTCCTGATCATGAACAATTCCAATAAATACATGGATGGAGCTGGAAGTTTGATTTTCTTCCTCTGTTTCTTTGGATTTTATAACTCATTAAACTCCACCTCGACGTCCTTCGCTTACATCAATTTTACTGCAATCCTTACTGAGCTTGCCTTTATTGATTCCAGTGGAGTTCAACAGGCATAAAAAATGAAACTAAAAGGAGAATCAATTCCACATTAATTAGCCAGCATGCATGATTTTATGCTGCTTAATGACTCTTGTAATCATCTACAACTGTACCAAAGCGAGCAGCAGTTGGAGCCAGGCAGGGCTGGACAGGAACAAAACCCTCCAGCAGTGAATTCCCACAATTTGGACCCTTTGGAGAGTGCAGTCTTTTCCATAAAATCAGATCTAGATTAGAAATGGTGACAGGGAAAGAGAGATTGGAAACCAGATGAGCTCAGACTGGTTTTTCTTTTCCCCAGTAAAAAATCCTATGGAAAAAACCCACCCAGCCCCTTCCTGAGTTCCTCAGTTTGGGAAGGATTTGCAGGATGAACCTCTTGGGCCCTCACCTAAAGACCAATGAAGAAAGATTATTTACAGCCCATTTTAGTGATTCCTTTGCATGTTAATTTATTTATATTTTACTTTTCAAACCAGTGCAACACTGTGGAAGGTTTTGCACTGCAGGAAGAGCCTCAGGGTTCTCACCCAGGAGCACTGAGGGTTGAAACTGAGGTGTCTAAAAACCTTGGACCTGGGTCTGTAACCAAATCAGTGGCTTTTACACTGAAATTATGGTAGAGGGGAGGCTTCTGCCTTTATCTCTTGGATGGCATTTCCCCCACCCTGCCCTGATGATTATTTTATTTGAGGACTGGCCTTCAATTCTTTGCCACTTTATCATTCTAAAATTACTCTTTATATCAGTCACTCCTTACTCCCTTGGTGCTGTAGGACTCGCTTAACCCTAGGCTTGGCTTCTGGCTTAATGAATAGATAAGGAAATGTCTTTCAAGCATTTTCCATGCAGAAGACACCTGGAATCACAGCTGAGGATGCTGTTTCCCTGTGTTGGTCACACTCCCATCTAAGGGCTCCTGCTCTGGGATCGTTTTGTGGGAAATTATCCAGGATTTTTGCCTGCAGGGATGTTTAATTTCTGGCTGCAGAGTAGGTGGGATTCAGAATTAAACAGAATTTGCCTTTGTAATCCATTCCTGTGTCTGTAGACTTAAACAGAAATACAGCGAGTGAGTGGATTTTGTTCTAAAATGGACATTCCTGAATGCCTGTAAAACCACAATCCTTTTTCTGTTTAATATTTACCTCTCCTTTTATCCCAGGAACACAATGGAAGTGATTGCTTGGATACAGATGACATTATGGTCTGTCTTTGCTGTACTTTTTTCCCCCTTTAACTGTGCATTTACACATGAATGGGCCATTGGTTCTAAATGGTAAGGAGATCACAGTGAATTATATTCACTTTAGTGATACAATGTCAAATTCAATCTAGGAGAAAATTCCACATCCTTTCAAATGGAGGGAACCATTTTAATGTGGATCATCAGCAGCTGAACTTTCCCTTTCAAATTTCCACTGGTGGCACAAGTGGATGGGGCTGGGAGCTTCAGACACAAAAATCAGACTTCTCTGAAAGGCAGGGTTAGTCTGGGGATTAAAATAATAATAAAAAAGAATCTGCTTATTCATTATCAAAAATTGAAACAGAAAGGAAACCGATGTTCTTGATTGCGGGAAAAATTGAGAAAATTGTTGCCCAGAGAATTTATCAGCAGGAAAAATTAAGAAAATTGTTGCTGAAAGTATTTCTCTAGCAGCTCTGTGCTGGTTAAAGGCAGTTGTCTCATCTCAGCACTGCCCTAGCTCTGATTATTTATGTGTGGCTGAGCTTCTCAAGGCATCAGGTACAGATAAATATCGTGTTCATGTGGGTGCAGTGCTCCCTCAGAGCTCCTGTTTGTCCTGGAGGCTTCCACATCCCTTCTGCAAGGACTAAATATCTGATTATTCACCACCTGGGTGACCTCATGGAAAGGAATTCCTTTCTACTAAGATGAAATTTATTTATGGACTTTCCTGGAACAGGATTTTTAGCTGTGAGGTGGATAAGAAATAAATGTAGGCCCAGGTGAAGTTCATTTTGTCACGGCAGCAGCAGCTGGATGATGCTGTCAGGTGTGACCCTTGCTGGCTGCAGCCTGTGCCAGTCCTCATCACCCTCCCGGGCAGGAATTCCTGCCCAAAATCCCCTCCCGGGCAGGAATTCCTGCCCAAAATCCCATCTAGCCCTGCCCTCTGGGCCACTCCCCTTGTCCTGTCACTCCAGACCCTTGTGGGGTAGAACTGCGAGGGAGAAGGGACTTAATGGGAAACTCCAGGTGGAGGAAATGGGAAAAGACTTGGAAATGGGAGACGTGGAGTCAGGGAGAGCCAGGAGAAGGAGCCCTGGGGTAATCAGAGCTATAAACCAGGGAAACAAATGATTCTTTTTCTGTAAGTTCAGTCAGGAAAAGGGATTTTCCCCCACTGCACCATCCTTTGCTGCTCTGCTCAGGTTCAGAGGTGAAGTTTTCATTTTAAAATTCTTTCGACGCTTACGTTGGGTCAGAACTTCCCCCTCCAGGACTCTGGTGCAGGTAATGAGCAGGTGGTATCCCTAGGGATGGGAAGCAGGATAATAAGCCAGGCTGGGATAAAGATTTCCATGTCCCCTGCAGCCACATTGAAGCACAGAGGCTCTCACAGAGCTCTCACAGGGGGAGGAACCACCGTGGGTAGGAGCATCCCACACACCCCTCACGCCATGGGCAGTGGGCTGGATGTCCTTCCCTACAATTCTGGAAGTTGGAATGAATCCCCACATGCTGGTGGGCTCATATCCAGGTCTCCTCTCTGATTCCCCCCTGACTCCACGGCCCTGCCAAAAGCAAGAGGAGCAAACCCCACAGGTTTAAGTCAGTGCGTGGCCGATTGTGCCCCTTTAATTCCCATTTTCCCCCAGTGGCTCCAGCGGTTTCAGGGATGTGTCACTCCAGTGGCTCCTCGCAGAAGGGAACACAAATGTTTTCTGTGCCCATGGATTGTCTGGAAGTCGTTTGTGGTGTGGAGAGCTGGGCTGTGGCACTGTTCCCATCCTTGATCCCATTGATTTTGGCTGCTCTGGCTCGAAGCAGCTCCGTGAAGGAGTCGGTTTCATTTTCATTCCCGTTTTTGGGAATTGATTTAACATCAGACAGCAAAACCTCAACTTTATTTTATCTGGATTGCTGATGCTCTAAGAAGTAACTGCAGCACTCATTAAAAGTGTCCTAACCCCAAATACTCACACTTTTAGTGCCCTAATTCTGGTGTTTTCTCAATTTATCACAGTTCTGTATTTTCAGAGTAACCTGCAGCCCACTGGCTGTGGGGTGAAGGAGAAAATCACTTTCCCATTTTAATACAATTATTGATCTTCGTGCTGTTGCTATAAATCCATTTATCCACTGCAACAACATATTCATAAAGACTTCTTAATTTGAAGCCTCTTCTTTTTGCCTTCATTTAAATGTCACGACCAAGTGATTTATCAGGGAGGAATTTTAGCAGCAAAATTAGACTCTGGTACCACCTCAAGAAACAATACATCAAAGACAACCAGCACACTTTTTTTTTTTTTTTTTTCATCCCCNAAAAACCCAGCCCTTCTTTTTTTTTTTTTTTTTTCATCCCTGCAACTTCATTATCTGTCAAAATCCATTAGGAGGTTTTCTCCTTACAGTTAAGGATTAACCAGTAAGGACTAAGAGATTTTTATCTTTTCCACACTTGAGAATGTCTATTTATCATTATCTTCACAACATTCTGGACAAGACATCTAAAAAGGTCTCCTAATATTTGTTTGAGCTCATTGTTGGGAGGCATTAATGACATTTTACTAATAGGAAATAATATCAGTAACTAACTGTGCTATTAGAAGACCATCACATTTCCTATGCATTAATAATTTTTTTTTAAAATATGAATAAAAGGTATTTTTGTGCTCAAAATGTCAACAAAATAAACATTGGGTGGACTAAATACACCAGGAATGTTGGCATTGCCTGACTCAATGAATGGGATGTGATGATCATCACGGATAACAGGAAAATAGAGAGGAAATTGGGCAAATAAGAACATTTTGGGAACCTCTGAATGCGGTGTTGATAAATACACACATTTCTGTGAGTCACCACGGTGATTTCTCCCCAGATTTGCCATTTTTCTGTGATCTTGTAACTTTCAATAGTGTTCTTTAGAACCATAATTACCTGAATTTCTGCCTGAAATTTTAAATCCTCTGTAGGAGGGGATAATTCTACAGCCCAGCATTGAATGATCTTGAAAAATTCTGCTTTAGCCTCTGGCTGCTCTTTATTTTGTCCCTTGCTTTCCTTCACTGTGGTATCATCACTGTGGTGGTATTGCTGCAATTTTAGGAAAGGCTTCTATTCCTGAAATTAGGGGAAAAAAAAAAGGGAAAATAGGATTTTAGAATGGATTTTGAGGCCCTGGAAGGCCCTAGTAGCCGATTGTGAATTTAGGAGAAATATTGTTGTGTTGGGTATAGTTCAGCACTGTTAGGGCAGTCCTAATTTATCATAATATGTGTTTAGGAGGATTTAAGACTGCAGGAATCCTAAATATTGATGGATTTGGGTGTCATGGAATTTTCTGCCAGGATTGGTCTCTAACTCTGAAGGCATCACAGGAAAAGGGATGGTTTAGGGACAGAGCTGTTGGATTGGGCCTTTTCCAGCCCAGCAGACCCCTTTCCACGCTTTATTCCAGAAAATGAAGCAAACATTTCTGCTTCTCATTTATTCGTTGCAGGAGATTTGATCAGCTTTGTATTATTCTGTGAATCTTGATTTAGGTTTCTTTGGAAGCCTAGACAGAAGTTTTTGTGTACTTTAAGACAGCACAGGCAGAGATTGAAATGTCCTGTGATGGAAAACTCGGTTTTAGAGTCATTTCATCAAGGATAAGGGGAATGGTCCCTAAAACACTTTGGTATTGATTATTTGTGTTCCTGAAAGGCAGCAGGAAGAGGGAAGTTTAATAGAACTATTTTATTTTTTAAATTATGATCCATGTTCCGGATGTGACCTTTCTCAGCAGGTTGGTTAAGAGTGAACATAATTCATGGGAAGTGAATCTCTTCTGCTGAACATGGATTTTTTGGCAGTCAGTTCCGTGTCTGTGTGGTCGTGACTTTTCCTGCCTAAATTCCCACACCGTTCCCAACTGATGAACTAAAACCATTAAACTCATAAAAAAGGGCCCAATTATGCAGGAAATCTCCATCAATTATGCATGAGGATAAATATATTAAATGAAAGCACTTTGGATGAGCTGTGGGCCAGTTGAGGATGTGTTTGGTGCCAGTGTTGGAGATCCACATCCATGACAAACAATGCAATCTGCTACATTGGGAATGGATGGATTTGCATTCCATTAGCACTTGCTGTTGAAGAGTCAATCTCATTTTCTGCTGTTTGAGGAACTCCGGGGTGTGATATGTAAACATGGTGAAATTTAATCAGATGGCATTAGGTTTGTAGAAGTAAACAAAGCTCGGCAATAATCATGGGATATTATGGATTTCTGATTATTCCCATCATTTGAATTTAGTCCGATGCTGTGGAGCTCATTGCTGAAGAGAAATTGGGGATTTATTCTGAGAGGTTATCCAAGCTTGGGATAAATCCCTGGCCCATTCTAGAGGGGATCTGGTGAGGAAATCAGGACAAACTGGACGTGTTCCTGGCAGGCACAAAGTGCAGGATTCAAGTGCACTTGGAGTTCGTGCCAACTTCCAAAGGACATCGTGGCTTGATTCCATCTGACACTCACACCCCTTGCACTGCTCCTCTCCCAAGGCTGGCAGGAGATGGGGCTGGGAGAGAGCTTTCCTCCTGCCCAAATTTACAACTGAGGTGTAATAACTCTCTTCCACAATTAGAGAATTTCTCCCAACTCTGCCCAGTGTTTGCTCCTGGGTGGGAGCAATGTAGGTGGGCACAGAAGTTGAGGAATAGTGAAGAAAAAAATGAATACAAACATTTTAAATGTTTGTATTTTTAAATACAAAAAAATAATATTTTTAAATGTTTGATTTTTAGATTTTACTGATTAATTACATATTCAGGCATAATATTAAGAATTTTGGAGTACCTACAAGGGAATTTAAAGTTCATCTCAAGTGCGGTGAAGTGCAGGAAGGGGAGAGAGCTGGAGAGGGACTGGGGACAAGGGATGGAGGGACAGGACACAGGGAATGGCTCCCACTGCCAGAGGACAGGGCTGGATGGGATTTTGGGAAGGATATCTTCCTTGTGAAGGTGGGGAGGGGCTGGGATGGAATTCCCAGAGCAGCTGTGGCTGCCCCTGGATCCCTGGCAGTGTCCAAGGCCAGGTTGGACAGGGCTTGGAGCACCTGGGACAGTGGGAGGTGTCCCTGCCATGGCAGGGGTGGCACTGGATGGGCTTTAAGGTCCCTTCCCACCCAAAGCATTCTGTGATTCCAAGAAGGGAGAAAAGCCCCTCAATGGCTCAATTCCATATTCTGAAGTGTTTTTATTGTGCCATTCCACTGAGCAGAATATTTCAGGACATCCACAATGAGGAATGGAGGAATGAGGATAAAATAAACAGCACTAGAACAGAAATGCAGGGATTGATTTTCACTGTGGCACAGAAAAACCCAAATTCTGAGTTACTGCAAAAACTTTGCAGCTTGAGGCACTGCAAGGGAACTGTTCTTGCTCCAGGTTCACTGGTTTGTGTGTTTTAGCTGAAGTTGTGTGTGGGACTTTTGAGAGAGGAGCAGGGCTTGTGCCTCTGTAATGCAAAAAAGAAGTAGGCTGCTCATCATTATCCTCAGAAGAAGTTTATTTTAATGCTAGGTTGATTTTTCTGCATGTTACGTAAAGTCCCTTCTTTTATTTTCAAGAACTACCAATGTGAAAATATTCCATGAAGTGAAAGATTGAAATAACCCATTTTTAGAGAACAAAGTAAAATTTGAAGAAAATCCATTAACTTTTGGAAGAAAATTCATTCGTGCTTCTGATTTAAAGCTGTAATTTTGATGTAACCTTTGATTTTTGGAAATTGAAGCATGGAGGAGTTTTGAATGATAAAATATTTGCTATTAAACACATGATGATGGTGTTTAACTGCTGAGTACTGATGGAGGTACTACAGTACATGCAGGGTTGTTTCCTAAAGTTTGGAGCAGGAATTTGAGCAGAAATTTAAATAATTTATCCAAATGATCCCAGGAGGCTGCTGGGAGCCAAAGGAGCCAGGTTTCCTGGGGGATCATTCCAGGGCACAGGGGATGGATGTGGTGCTGCCCAGTGGCTGCATTTCTCCCCATGTGATGTCTTTTCATCAGAAGATGGCAGCAAAATCTTATTAACTGCAGCTCTGGCTCTCCTCACACATTTCCATCGTCAGGGGCTGTGGGATGCTGGGCAGGGTCTGCTGGAACCAGCTTTGACCCCATTTCCTTCTCCAGCCACCCAGGCAGAGGCTGATGAGGTAGGTCAGTGGGCTGGATCCTCTCCCTCCCTTCGTTTCACAGGGCAGCTGCTGGAAAGGAGCTTCCACAGCCACTCCCTGCGTGCTGGATGGGAAAACAGATCCCAAAAACGTCCTTAGCCTGGAGCCAGGCTCTGCCCGTGGGGCCCAGCAACAGGAGGAGAGGCAACGGGCAGGGATAGACGCGCAGGGAATTCCGCCAGAACTTGAGGAAAAGCATCTTTACTGTGGGGGTGACCCGCACAGATTGAGCCGAGAGGGCGTAGAGTGTCCCTCGCTGGGGACACTGCAGACCCCTCTGGACACAGCCCTGTGGCCCATGCTCTGGGGCGGCCCTGCTGCGGCAGGGAGGTGGCACCAGTGACACGCTGAGGGCCCGACCAGCCTGACCCATCCTGGCACGCCGGGACCGTGTGGAAGCTCGTCTCACCCAGCTGGGGGGACTGGTGCAGCTGGGAGGGCTCCCCTCCGGGGACCCCAGCCATGGCCAGACACCTCTGGGCCACCCTGAGGGTGATGGCCTTGGCCGAGGGGGAAGGCCCGGCTCCGCTTTCTGTCACTTGGCTGCACCAGCCATGCTTTGGGGGGTCTGTCCTTGCTGGGGTCACTCGGGGTGGACTTTCCTTGGCTGACCATCCCAGCCCTGTGGGTGTGGCTGTGGGGTGACCACCTGCGGGGTGTGGGTGGTCCCCCGTCCCCACCATGGACACAATGAGCCCAGCTGAGTGCTGGGCTCCCTGCCAGGGGGGCTGGAGCCAAACCTCAGGTTTTACCTCCACATTGCCTCTGCTTTGCTCAAACAGTGCTGAATTTTGCATTTTGGAGCCTGTCCCCTCCGTTTTTGGGTGCTGCTGTGGAGCTGAGGTTCAGCTGGAGCCAGCACCAAGCGTTTGCTGGTTGCTTTAATCTCTTTAATCTTCCCTTGGCTCCCGGTGGTTTTTTGGGAGCTGAGTGCTCCTGTTGGAGCTCAGGCTTTCCTGGAGGGATTTGGCTGCACGCTGATGTCTGTCTTTCTGTAGAAAGAACATATCCAGAGGCACCTTTCCTTTCTCTTCCCACAGAAAATGCCGTCTGCACAGCTCTTCTGCTGCTGCTGCCACACAGAAGTGACATATGTTTTTAGACATTTTAATAGGAAGTAATATTTGTGTACAATAATGCCTAGCAGCATCTGAAATATAATCATATGTAATTCATACAGGAGGCATGATTTGAGCCCAAAATATCTTCTTTTTCTTTTTTCTTTTAAAACCAAAATGGTCTTAGTTTAACTTCAAAATAGGCATTGAATTTCTCTATGGCATTCTGGGTATTTTCTTGCTAAAGAAGTGTCTGTAATTTCTGATCTGTAATTAGAACCCAATTTAATAATTACATGTCCTGCAAGGAAATGTTTCTTGAGCGGGGCTTTGTTCTTATGCAGCTGCTGGGAGCACAAAGATGGGGATTGTAAGAAATAGTTCAGATGGAAACGAACTGGTGAGGGCAAAGTACCTTCAGAAGTGATCAGAGCTGCTGAAGGATGAGTGGAGTTGATCAAATTCACTTTTTATCATATATAGTGTGGAGATGTACATCTCATAAGCATGCATGGCATAAATCACTCTGGATGCAGAAAGATTAATTTTTGTGAGTGCTAATGACAAATTTTTATATGAAATTTAGCAGATCAAAGGCACTGTTTGAATGGCTTGTCTTTCCTCTGGGAAATTCCATCATAAAAAAAGCTAAACTAAAAATTCCACAAGAGTTTTCCTAGGGTTTCCTTCCATGAAAACCTTTATCAAGCATATTATTAGCTTAAGGCTAATTCAGAATCATTTTAGCCTTAAACATGAATAATTTCAGACTGACCTGATGACAGGTTCAAATTCTTTCCTAAACTATGAAGCTTAGCTAAAGGATCATATACTCATTTCATTAACTTCTTCTTCCAGGCAGTATTGTACCTTGGAAATGACTTAATTAGTTGAAATTCATGGCAAAGGTATTTTGGAAAGCTGCCTGGACCAGGAGATGTGTGTAATACAAATCTGTATTTCTAGTTTGTGCTGGATGAATTGATCATATAAAAAGGTTTATTTCTTGGGAAGATCTTTGGGGAATGCTGAGAAGTTGAAAATCTATGGAAATTAAGTTGAAAATCTATGGAAATGGCCAATTTCCATAATTTTTGGAGACAATTGCAGAGCTGATTCTGGGTCTCCCTATGAGCTTTGCTCCCCTGCTGTGTTGATAAAAGGGGATGGATGGCTTTGGGCTCAGGTGATTGGGAAAGGGCAAATAATTTCAATTAAGAAATTCAGCTGGTTTAATTTTTTAGCTTAATTATAGAGTCATTAAGGTTGGAAAAGCTTTCCAATACCATGGAGTCCAAGCTGTGCCAGATTCCCACCTTGTCCCCAGCCCAGAGCACTGAGTGCCACATCCAGGAATTCCTTGAGCACCTCCAGGGATGGGCACTCCAAACATCCCTGGGCAGCCCCTGCCAATGTTTAACAACCTTTCCATGGGGAAATTCCTCCCAATCTCCATCCTGAACCACCCCTGGCACAGCTGGAGGCTCTGTCCCCTTGTGCTGCCAGATGGTCACTGATTTCCTCCACAAACCATTCCTCAGTGCCAGTCATCCTCTGACTGGTGACAGAATGTGTGGTCACAGCTGGCCCAGGCAGGTGGCAGAGCTCCAGGCAGATGTTTGCAGCTGCAGAGCACAGCTGGACACAGCCCCAGATGTGCCTGGGTAAGAAAGCAGTTTAACAGAGGATTTCCAGGTACGCAGAGAAGTGTGCTGGGAACTCTCTTGAAGGACTTGTGCTTAAATGTGGTCTGAAATATTAATGTGACCTCCTTTTCAGGCCAGGGGACTTTCTCTAGCACTTCCATGTGCTGGAGTCCCTGGGCACACCAGGAGGCTCAGGCTGGGTCTGGCTGAACATGACAGTGTTGAGATGTTTGACCTCCAGCACTGAGATGAGTCCAGGCTCTGGCAGTTTCCTCCTCTGTCATTTCTTCCTCAGCTTTTCCAGAGGGAGATGTGAACAAGGACGGTCGGGTTTGGTTTTTTGCCTCCTATCACGGGCTGAGGAGTCGAACCCCACTGATTTTTTTTTTAGGCTGCAGCTGTACCTGTTCCTGCTCTTCAAAAGATTAAACTGAGCTCGCTTGAAATGAAAAGCAACAGCCCAGGCTGATAAATCCAAGAGGATGTCCCCGTGTCCTCCATCATTAATGGTGGATGTGCTCAGTCTCAATCTCCCTGGAACGGGGATGTGTTACTGGGCCTCTGCTTGGACTTCCAGGGATTGTTGCCAATCCAGGTCTTCCTGCAGAGATTCCTTCCATTTCAGAGACAGACCCACCACCTCCAGCCCTTTTTGGGCTTTTCCTGGTGTTTTCCATGGCAAAGGGCTGAGTGAGCCCACTGTTCTGTCCAGCAGTGTAGGGGATCACCTGCAGAGCTCGGCATCCTGGCAAAAAGGGGTGGCTGCTGTGACTTTATGGGGGTGTCTGTGGCGTCTTCTGCAGGTCTGGTCTTGGAGGACTCCCTGTGACACTTGGGGTTGCTCTTGGTACGGATTAAACCCCACCCAGCCCCTCCTTGTCCAAATAAATTGAGTCTGAAGTGCTTTAGATGTAGTTGGTCACCTCCAGTGTGGTTTTTGACGCAGATTTGGTTTAGCTGGAGCCACCTTGGGAAAACTCCAGCCTTTTCCCAACCCCAAAATGGAGTTGCAGGTGGGTTGTGAGGACAGGAATTTGTCACATCAGGCACCTGCAACACCAGCACGCGGCGACATTTTCATGGCACTGCAGGAAAACCCTGAGGGATTCAGAGGAGGAATCTCCTCCTCCCTGCTGACAGCCAAATTGCAGAGTGCCGTGGCTAATTGCACACTCCAAGTGTCTCCAACATTGCAATTCCATGGAAAAAATTGCCATCCTTGCCCTGGGAACGTCACAAAGCCGTGCTCAGCAGTCGAGGGATTTTATGTCTCTCACTGAACAAAAAGAGTTGCTTGTCCCCAGGAAGATGATGAATATGGAGTGCTACAACAGTGTTTTGGTCCTGTGAGAAGATTGATGGATTTGGGCAATAGTGGTTTTTTTTTCTCCCCCTACAACCAAGTTCTATTCAAAATCCTCCCATTCAGCACCTCCTGAAAATTAATTGAGCTGCTTTCTGTGCCTTGGACTTATTTGCATATTTTAGCTTCCCCTTTCTAAAACCATTTGTAAACCCAGTCACTCTGGGAATCACAACATCCAAAGGCTGGGAAACCACCAGGTAAACACGCCGGTGTTATATCCATGGAAATCTTTCATTTTATTGTAATTGAGCAAGAATTAGGATAATTTTTAATAGTGACATATGGCAATTACCACTGAAAACGTTTCTGAGAGACTTCAGAGTTGTTTATACCGTTGCTGGAAGTGTTGTAAAAACAATGTGAAATTCCTCGGGAATTGAACTATTTGTTTCTATCCAGGGGATAATTTCCTGCAGCAGAAGTGAACTATTAAATTAATCACGCCATATTTAAAGGGCAGCATTTGCATTGGTCTGACCAATGAATCATAACCAACAATTTCCTTTTTATAGCTGAAAGGAGAGGAGAGCACACAAAATTTTAGGAAATGATCCATAAACAGATCTCTCCTACAAATGACAGCTGTACATTGGAAATTTTCATTTAGGAGAACGAAAAACAAATCCCAGCTTGGTGAAGGCCCCTGGAAAAGTCCTGGCACTTGTTCCCTTTTGTGAGTAATTGCAATTTCCTTTTTAGGGATGGAAAGTGGCTGGTGTGGTGTCCCAAACTGTGGCTTGGGTCTTACTGGGTTTTTCGTGGCATTTGGGTTGTTTTTAATGAATTCAGCACTTGTGTCTTTTAGGGAAAGCTGGTTATTTTAGCATTAAAAAGAATTAATTTGTGGAATTCTTTCCCAAGTAGTCACGCACGAATGGCTACGAACCACATCAATTATAGCTAAAGGATTCTTAGTCCAATGGGCTCAGACCAAGAATTCCTTAAATTCTGCCATAAATTCCGAGGTTGCTGTGAATTATTGCCATTATTTTCGTGAGCTGGTTTTGGCAGCAACACGAGAGATGTTCTGGTTTTCCCAGTGACTCACTCCTGGCCTCAAGCAAAGCACTTAAAGTGTCCATGGCTCACCTGAAAAAGGGGCAGCAGCGCTCTTCTCCACGGTGGAACTGGTGCCAGCCCTCCTGAATCAATGTCTGAGAGGTGCCTGAAGTCCCCAAAATAAAAGATACCTTCAACAATTCAGCATTGCCAGGGAAAATCACAATCCCTTGCAGCTGATGCAAAAGGAGTTTGAGGTACTGAAGTCGCCTTCTGCTAAATGCAGAGAATTCCCAGGTTTCCTAAACAATTGAAGGGGTAATTGATTATAATTTTTTTTTTTTTAGAGTTAATGCTGGAATCAAAGGAAGCTGATGGCCTGAATGTGTTATAGTAGAGACAGACTCCAGCTCTGAAGTGTCACCTTTGGGAGGCGGGGAGGAATGATGGCTTTTAGTGACCAATCTTTGCATGTTCCTGGTCACGGAAATGCTGCTTTTGGTGAGCACAGCTGCCCAAACTTGCTCTCCACAGCCCCTGAGGCTTGCTTGTCCCCTCTGAAGGGGACAGTGGCCCTGGTGAAGATCTCCAAGTGTTTCAAGGGAGTTTGGATGCAGCAGGAGGCGGGGAATTCTCTCTGGGATGGAAGGGATGGTGCAGGGATGGTGCCAAGGGTGCCGAGGAGGAGCTTGGCTACACGGAGCTGTCAGTCCTCCTGCTCCTGCTTGATTCCTTTGGCAAAAAATAGGAATTTTGGGGTTCAGATAAATCAGACCTTGGCTGTCTCCTGGCTGGCTGCTTCCATAGGGATGTGGCATTGGAGAAGCTCTTCCCTGTGCTCTCTCCGAAGGTGTCCAAGCCTTTCGTGGCTTCCCAAATCAGCGCTGTGCAGTTTTGTACCAGTTCCTAAACAACATTTAGAATCCACATTTCAATATTCTGCTTTTTGATTGTTTCTGGTTTATTTTGGGGTGGTTTTTTTTGGTGTTTGCTTTGTTCCATGCACCTCCTGGGGGAGGTGAAGAGCAATTCTGACACAACCAGATTTCTGCTGATGGCACCAAAAAAGCAGCTCAACTCTCAACTTTCCCGCTTCAAAAAAGTAATCTAAAAAATTCAGGCTCAGATTTTCTGTGGACAATCTCCAGCATCAGTTAAAGACCTGAATTCTTAAAAGCAGAATACAGGGAGAAGAATAAAATCCTCTTTTTGCTAAGTGTGTGAGAATAAATAGAATTATAGAGTGGTTTGGGTTGGGAGAGACCTTCAAGACCATCCAAACCCCTGGACACCTTCCACTGTCCCAGGCTGCTCTAAGCCCCATCCAGCGTGGCCTTGGGCACTGCCAGGGATCCAGGGGCAGCCACAGCTGCTCTGGGAATTCCACCCTGTGCCAGGGCCTGCCCACCCTCATGGGGAATTCCTTCCCAATATCCAATCCATCCCTACCCCTGCCAGTGGGAGCCATTCCCTGTGTCCTGTCCCTCCATCCCTTGTCCCCAGTCCCTCTCCAGCTCTCCTGGAGCCCCTTCAGGCCCTGCCAGGGGCTCTGAGCTCTCCCTGGAGCTTCTCCTCCAGGGTGGTCAATCCCAGCTCTCCATGGGTGAGTGCTGTCGGTCATTGCTCATTCCCAACACGGCACCAAGGTCTGTTCCCACCACAGGCACCATCAGATGTTCACCCCGATGTTCTTATCCACCTGTAGGAGTTTTTCAATAATCCTTTGAGAAGGTCCAGGAATATTGCACCTCTCCACAGAAAAACCAGGACACACCAAGAGATAAGGCCTAAAATGCACTGAAGAGCATTTCCAGGAGTGCTGCTTTCCATTCCAGTGTAGCTGAGAGAGCTTTTCCCCAATCCAGGGCAAGCCAGAGATGCTCTCCCAGGCAGGAGAGCTGAGACTCCTCATTGGAAATTCCTGCACGCTGTTAACCCAGCACATAAACTCTCCTTGTCTGTTCCAATAAAACATGAAAACCACCCTAGATTGTGTTAAATCCCTGCCTTGGGATAAGAGCAGCCACCTGATTCCAGTAACCCTTGTTCAGGATCATCCATGCCAAGAGAGAGTCTGAGGAGGAAAATTGCATTATTGGTAAAACTAGAATTTAAAAAAATTAGAATATAGACTACTGCATTATTCCCCCCCCGCCCCGATTTATATTTTTGGTTTTTTTTTTTGCTTTTATCCTCCTTACCTTTCCTTCCAACTTTCTGAAATCCTTTTGGCTTTTTAATTATGCTCTGAATCCTTCCAACTGCATCAGCAAAAAGTGGCCTTTGGTGTTTGCCTCTTGTGGAGCTGGGGAGAAGCCAGATTCTGTCACTTGTGGAAGTAACACTTCTGGCAGAGCTTAAGACAGAATCCTGAAATATTGAATAATTGACATTCTTAGTTGCAAGTGGAGATTTTCCATCGATAGGAGGTGGCTGCTCTGTTTGATGATTGTGGAGTGTCTGAACAGGGCACAAATCCATGTCTGGGGCTCTGCTGGAGAAGCTGGTGCAGATGGAAGGTGGGATGCACACCTGGAAGGCAGGGATTTTATTCAGCAGCGGGGAAAGGGACAGCGAAATTTGGCTGAAATTGAAAATTAGAGCATTATTTAAATGTTTTTTGTTGATATAAAATTGTTTCAGTGGATAAAAACATTATGGGAAGCAATGCAAGGGGACGGTGAGAGCTGGAAGATGAGCACAGGGAGGGATTGAAAGGAATAAAACAGAACTGGTGGTGGGTAAATATTTAGAACAGAAATTATTTAAATTTGGATTAATTACATTCATTTTGGATAAAATATATCTCGGCCTGCTAAGCAAACATTGTTCATATAAAAATTTGAATGTCATTTGACTGGAAATGCTGATAGATTTGTTTGGTCCAACCCTGTTTCTCTACAAAGAACTAATTTGGATTCTCAATTCATATTTCTTGCTGTTTAATTTCATATATCATAGGAAAAACCATGTTTATTGCAGATGGTTTCCTGGTATTCGGATTCTTTTAGTTTAAAAATATATTTTTATATTTCAGGTGTTGATCAAACACACCCCACTCCTGAGCAGAAAAGCAGAATTTAAAAGAAATTTTCAGGTGATTTTTGCCTACTTAGAGAATGCATGGAGCTATTTAACTGGGAGTCAAATAGATGAGCTGAATAATTAATGAAATCAGTTTTTCCTGGCCAACTTTCTTAAGAAACTGCCTGCAAAACTTTGCCTTTGAGGGCTGACTTTGTCTTTCAGAGAGAAGTTGTTTATTGAGCCCTTTTCAAGCTGCCGTCGGTGCCTTTGACACAAACATTGATCCAGCCTGGCCTGGGTGCCCAGGGCTGATCTAAATTCACCTGGAACCCCATGGAATGAACAGAATATCCACATTGTGACGCCAAATTCCCATGGAAAAGCTGGAATTGCCTCTGGATTTTGTCAGCCCCATGAAATGGCACCACAAGTGGCTGGGTGTGAGCTGGGGCTCAATCACTGCTGGTTGAAATTATTGGGACAGGTTTTGTGCAAAGCCTGCCCCTCCCAAACACTTCAAATTACTCTTTTTTAAAAAAATATGACTCTTATTTTGTATTTTTTTAACATTCCCTCGATGTATCCCAAAGGACTGGAGGTCTAAACCCGTTGGGATTCATTCCTCCCCTTGCAGAGCAGATTCTCCCTCTGAGCATCCCTCCAAAGTATCCCTAAAACCCCACAGACTGAGGATGATAGGACACTGAGTATCCTGGAGGGGCTTGATGGCACTGAAAAGCAAACATCAGCTTAAATAGCAGCTCTGAGCAATAAGTTGATTTCCAAAGGGACAAAATAGATCTTTTTATACAATCTCAGGCTCCTTGTTTGGTATTTAAACCTGTTTTTCAATAATTGAAAAATCAACTTGAGTGGATTCACTCTCACGTGCACAGGAGGTTTCACACAGCCCAGCTGGCTTGGGCTCATTCCTGGGCTCCAGATCTTGCCCCAGCTGGGGAGGAAATCCTTCACAATCCTTTCTGATTGACAAAAACGAGGAGTCAAAGTCCTGGCAGAGTAGCTCAGGGGGAATAACAGCAGTGCAGCTCAAACTGGGAGACAGGGCTGGAAAAGGAACACACTGAGTCTCTTACAAGAGCATAAACCAAAATATTGCCCCACACTCCTGAAGGCTTAAAACGCTTTGGCAGGGAAATTGGAGCAGGTTTGATCAAAAGTCTGAAAGGTGAAAAGTGGCAAAAAACAAACTAGGAAGTGACAGGATGATTTTGGTTGGAAAAGCCCTCCAGGATCATCGAGTCCAACCTGCCCAGTCCCCAGCTTGTCACCCTGCCCAGTCCTCTCATTCCTTGGACACCTCCAGGGATGGGAACTCCAAACCTCCCTGGGCAGTCTTTGAAGGGGGAAAAGAACCCAATTAAAACAACTTAGAAAACAGCAAAACCCCTTGAATTGTGAAGGTGAGCAGATGGCATTGATTCCTTGTGTCCTGTCTTTTCTGCAGGGAACCTTTCCCAGCTGAGACCTCTTCATGCTGTCCTCACTTTTCTGTCACCTGTCCCTTCCAAATCTGCTGGCGATGAGCAGTGGCCCTTAATTTCAGCTTTTTTTCTTATGTAGCAAAGCAGAAAGGCAGAGAAAAGGCTGGGGAAGCTCCAGGTTGACCTGGAAATATGTGCAGAAACATTTCCAGAGGAGAACTCACCTCCCAAACTCCGCGTGTTAATTCCCCGCTCCCGCTTTTCCTCTTTAACTCGCGAGCTGCATTTCCCGTCAGTCACGATTCTCTTTGGGAAAGCTTTGAAACAGGCAGAGAAAAGCCTCTTTTCCCCATTTGCTCCCAAATCAAGGCAGTTTGGAGGAGACAGAAGGGGATTCAATTTAGCCAACTCAGCTTGTGCAGCAGATGTCAAAGCACGGAGCTCGTTTGTCATCAGCCTTCGTGGGGGAAAGTTTGCTCTCAAAAACCACTGAAGAAAACAACCTTGCTTGTGTAACAAGCCTCGTTGGCTGCTGGGTTTTCAAGCAGATGCCTCCTTTCCTCAGATCAAATAGTTGAAATATCATCCCTCGCCAGGTAAAGGGAAAAAACTTCATTGTCTGCATCTTTTTCAAGCACAGCTGAAAAGCGCTCCGGGTTCTGTGTGGGCTTTTTTTCCCTGCGTTTTCAGATCAGTGCTTGTGCTGTTCTGGCACTCCCAGGATCAGTGATAACAAGCAGGTCTAGATAAGACATCCAAATTTCTTTTTGCTGGGAGTTACGACTCAGTAGAGCTGCAGTGCTCCCAGGATGTTCACTGGTACATATTAATTTATGGAGCAATTTTTTTAAATTTCTTTGTCGTAATGAAAAAATGGAGTGTATTTATTAAAAAAAAAAAAGGAGCCTTCAGGGAGGATTTCTGAAAAATAACCCAGTTTTGTGCCTTTTGCAGTGATTTGACAGTTTTGGACTGCTGTATTTACACAGTTGATTCATGACCTTTCACGAGGTTGGACTTGATGATTTCCAAGGTCTTTTCCAACCTAAGTAACTCCGTGATTTTGTGATCTGTGGGGCTCATTGCTGAGTAAAGGAGCTCCAGCTCTTAAATCCCATCCTTCATTTCCTGTGCTTTAATTACCTGCGACCTGGAGTGATTCAGTGTCACTTAAGAGAGAAAAGGTGCTTTATAAAGAAATCATTTTCCTCCTGAGAGCCCCAAAACATTGGTTTCACATCCCATTATCAACACAGGGTCGTGCTCTCCAAAGGAGTTTTAAGGCACCCTGAATTCTGTGTGTTGTTATAAAGATAATGAAGGGCAGTTCTTTCAGCTAATATTGTTTGCAGAGGGTCACTCCAGTAAATTATTGGGGAATAATTTCCTTTTAAACTGAGGTAAAACACAACCCAAGGAGATTTCATTTGTCTCATTAAAGCCTGTCTGAAGGTGTTATCTGCACAGGTTTTGTTGGAAAAGGAGGAGGTGTTGTTGTACCTGGAGGATGATGGTTGTGCCCTCCAAGCCCTGACTCAGGAATTGGGCTGAACTCTGGATTTGGGAAGAGTCAGACAGGTAAAGCAAGGGGTGTGGACATGAAGGTCCAAAGAAAATCCAGCCCTCAAGGAACGAGTTATTAGCATGGATGAAGGTCTATTTGCTAAAAGCCAAACCAGTTATCCACGTTTTCATCCTCAAATAATTAATTTTTTTCTACTATAAAAATTCAACAAATCAAATCCTCTGGTGTGACTCATAAAATTTAAGATAACGGGGAGCATAGAGACAGATGAAGATTTATTGGGCTGCTGGTTTGGACCAGCAGAGCAGCAGCTGGGAGGATCCTGATCCCACCTGAGCTCCAACACCTCTGGAGGAACCCATCCAAGCCTGGCTCGTGGGAGAAGCATCCCAAGTGTGGGAAAATTTGCATCCAAGAAAATTAATTCCTGTGGAATTACTGAGCTTCCCCTGAGACGTTCAGCCAGCTCTGGGCTGTGGGATTTGAGTGAAAAACTCTGGGAGATTTTTTTCTGCTGGGGAAACGTCCACACGAACCCAACAAACACCAGGAGCTCTTGGAAATCTGCCTCCCTGGGCCTGTCCTCACTTGAACGCAGCTGGAAGGTAAAAACAAACTTCAAAATGTCCAAATAATCCTAGAAGTTTCTCACTGCAGAGCCTCCAAAGTATCGATATAACAAAATTTATATTGGATGTCAAAGCCCAGGAACTGATTTGTAGTTGCATTAAATCCAGGGCAGTCCTGGAACAAAAATCCAAGGAACAGACACTTTCTGCAGGCTGTAATTGCAAGGATTTTCTCCCTCTGTCCTTTTGGAAGTAAAATGGATTTTGGAGATAATTTTCCAAATGTTTCAATTAATTTTTCCCTTGTGCAACTTGATTTTAAACTTACCCATGTTAATTATTACACGTGTAAAGGCTAGACACCTTTCACTACACCAGGCTGCTCAGATAACTTGGATAATCATATTTTTAAATGTTTTTAGCATGTCACATTGTAGTTAACAATTACTGAGTGGCTTTGTCGTGGTCAAGCACCACAAACCGGTAGCACAAACAAGAATTTCCTAAATTCCTCTACAAATACGTTGTCCTAAAAAAGTAGACTAAAACCCAAGGCCATTTGTACATGAGAAGGTTCCCTAGCAGAGCTGCTAGATCGCCATTAATTTATTTGACAGCTTTTAGGCTGAGTTCAGATATTAGAGCTGTCATTGTAAAATACTTCCATTTTTCCTTCAACGCTGCTTTGAGATGCTGCTGCTTTGAAGCTGTGTCAAAGTAGCTCTGAATCAGGAGAAACTTTCCATTTTTTATTTTATTTTATATTATTTTATTTTTTTTTTTTGGTAAGTTGAAAGTCTGAAGAGCCTCAATATGCTGTATAAAATTGTTCTGAGGATCGAACCTCCTCCTATGGTACCCTGGAGCATTCAGTCACTTTCAATAAATCTCTTCTAATAATTTCTCACTTGTCCTTATTATTACTAACAGCCAGAGCATCTCAAGGCAATGTCAGAGTAAAGGCTTTGGCTGGATGCAGGAGGAAGACTTATTTGAAAGTTAACATGAAGGAAAAGTAATCCAAATGTGAACTTTTTGGCGGAAAGTGACTGGTTTTTTTTGCATGAATTTACAGATGGTGTCGATTCTGTCAAAAAAGTCTCAGTTTCTTTGATTTAAGAAGTTGTGTTACAGGGTAAGGATGTTGAGAATGGAGTTTGGGAAGTCTGTTTTTCTCGTTTTTAAAGCTTTGATTAGTTTTCTCATTATATCTGGAAGAGCTGCGTTCAGCATCTGCTGGCAATATCTGCCATTAAATAATTCCTGAGATATGGATTTGGGCTGCTTGACTGTCTCCCTGTCCTTTAACACAAATACTCAACCACAACTTTCCATTAAAAGCATCCTGTGAGTTTGGGGAAGGCTTTTCATGCACTTTATCTTGTGTTAATTGCAACCCCCTTTATTGTTCCCCGCAATGTGGACGAAGAATTCAAACTGGACAATGCTCCCTTGTCAGACTGACCTCCAATGGATTTATCTCGGGAGTGATGAAAAACAAATTCCAAGTAATTATCTGAGTAAATAAATGTAATTCCCCATGTGGAGTGAGCTGGATCAAAGCAAAACCTTGACCAACAAATCTTTCAGCACCTCTTGTGCTACTCCCAAGGTTTCTCCTTCCACCAACCTCATTCCTGTTGTTCTGTGATCCAAACTGCATTCTCTGCCCTAAAACTGATTTCCTCATGAGCTTTTTGTTTAAAAATGTGGCAGCTGAAGAGACCCCTCCACCCACCCAAGACACTGCCTCACCCTTGAGCCAGCATGAAAAGATTTAATCTCAGGACTACCTCACTACTGACTATCCACTTCTTCCCCTGCAAATGTTCCCAGTTCCCATCGAAGCCATATCATCCTGCTGGAGGTGATGCTGCTTGTAGCACAGTGTTTGATAAGGAAGGACAAAATCAGGAAGAAACCACTCATTTCTTTGTGGTTTTTTGCTTTTCTTTGTTGTTGTTGTAGGACTGCCAGGAAGAGTTTTCAAACAAGGTTTGGGGAGAGCGAGCGAGGCCAATTCTCTCTTTATGGTTGCTTTTTTCCCTCATAAACCAACCCTCAGCTTTGCTACCAGTCTATCATGGAGGAGATTTAATCTCTATAAAGCTCTTGACAACTGCAGTGATAATTTCAGCCTCCTGGTTTATGAGATTATAAAAGGCACTTTTCCCTCACCAGTGTGAAGAGCTGGGTTTAGCCAAGCTGCAGTCGATGATTCAGACCATTCATTTTGTGCCTGAGAGAGATCCTGAAGCCTGGCAGTGCCTTGTGACCAAGTTATGTGGAGTGGTTTGCAAAAAAAGAACCAATTTTATGGGAATCGTTGGTCCTGTAACAGAAAGAAAAGGATCTTTTCAAAGTGTAGCTTACAAAATACACCCATACAACAGAGCTGATGGTTACAGGGTGACAGGAGCATGGGCAGAGTAATCACTAGGCTGCATTTAATATAAAATAATAGAGTTTATAGGATATTGGGACAGAAAACAAGTTTTTTTACCTACAATGAGGCTCTTTTAACAGAGCACAATGGAATTTGGGGGTCGGCCTCTTCTCCCAGGTGATAGGACAAGGGGAAATGGCCTCAAGGGAGGGTTCAGGTTGGAGTTTAGGAAAAACTTCTTCACTGAATGGGTGATTAAGCATTGGTAGGGGCCGTGCTGGAACCACCAGTCCTGGAAGGGTTCGACAACGAGCAGATGTGGCACTTGGTGATGTGGATTGATTGACAGGGTGGTATTTGGCCAAGTCTGGACTTGATCTTGGAGATCTTTCCCAACCGTAGTGACTTGGTGAGTTCTCGGAGCCTGTGAGCTCCGTGGCTGCTCCTTGCAGCCAGAAGTGTTGGTGCAGAGCAGAGGAGCCCTCACGGTGCCCAGGCTGTGCGTGAGGGGCACAGGATCAGCTCTGTCATCTCACTGTCCTCACCCTCAGCAGCTGTGCCAGCGTTCCCAGCAGACATTCCTGGGAGCAGGAGAACTGCAGTGACTGGGGAGGCAATGGAGCAGAACTTGTTTTTCACTGCCCCTGTCAGTCCTCGGTGCTGCCGAGGGGAAAAGAGCTGGGAAAGAGCGGAGCCTGACTTTTGAGCCTCTGGTTTTGCTTCCCCTCCTGAGGTTCCAGGTGAGGCTCTTGGACCTTGCAGTTTTTTTTGATTCAGAGGTCTGAGGAGTAAAAGCAGGAGTCCCATTTTGAGGCCTCAGGAGGGAGGGCATCAATGGACAGCCCTTTTCCGTGCCCACACGTGAAACCTGGAGGAAAGAAATTGCCTTTCCCGCTCGGTCAGAGTTGGCTCAGTCTGGTGGATGACTCCAAAGGGAACAGGAGAGTGCTGGAGGGAGCCAGGGAGTACCTGTGGGACTGCCTGCGTCTCAATTTCTCAGCAGTCAGGGTAAAAAGACATCAGTTCTTCCCTCAGGGTGTGGATTTCTTGAGGGGAAGGTGAAGTCTGAGGCTTGGATCCTTTCCTGAGCGGTCGGACTCCGAGCCATGGTGAAAACAGAGCAGGTTTGGAAGGCTCCCAGAAGGTCCAGAGGTAGAATTGTAGTCCTGACAACACTGCAGATGCTCCAGGAACATGACAATAGAAGCAGATAAATCTTTTAATTAAATATTTCACATATCAGTCGTAATTACTTCCAATTAGCGCTAATGAAGTAAGGACGGTGCAAACAAGCAATATAATCTGGTGATAAGCATTTTTTAATTAATATGAATGGCATGGATGGCACTAATTGACTCAGTTTGGGTTTGATATTTTTTTTTAAATACTTTGGTGTTGAAAGATTCTCTTTTTTTTTTTTGAGCTCCTTTTCCTCACTCTCTCCCTTTCCTTTCCTCCACTGCAGCATTTTTTTGCTGCTTGGAATTAAAATATTTTGAGTATCCCAAGCTCAGTTTTATCCAAGAACGATTACTGTCTCAAATTTATATTTTACATATTCTATATAGTGATGAAATGAAATCCTTGCCTCATCTGCATCACTGCAGTTCCCATTATTAACAGTACCACTGAAAACTGGATGTTTGAGGCATTTTCCAAAAGCAAATGCACCATGCAGGAAGGAGATAAGTTCAAATGCCAAACCCATCAAACCAAATTTGAAATCTTCTCGTACTCTCAGATATTGACACTCTTTATCAATATTTAAGATTCTTTTTAGGAATCCCAGGCACTGAATATTTGGTAGCTGACTCCCATGAGGAATCCAATATATAAACTGTCTACAAAAGGTGGCTTTGCCAGGATGAATAAAGCCTTCAAATGATCATGAATCACACTCAGAAGATTTGTGGGGATGGTTTTCCCCATTTTCTCTGGCTTAGGGTCTCTGACACCCAGTTCAGGCCTGCATATTCTATTTTACCTTCTCTTCCAACTCCTGATCTTGTGTCAACCCAACCCTTCTGTAAAGATTTGTAGGGGGAAGAAATGAAAATGAAATCCAAGATTTTTACATTTTTTTCCTAAAAATTTACACAGGAATTTGATGCAGGGAACTCATCCACCTTTTGCAGATCAGTGCAGTAGGTGGGAATTTTTTGGGAACAAATAACCACGTCTAGGATTGGCCTATAAAGTTTTAGGGGTGGGAGAACAAATAGAAACCCACTCCTGCTAATCACAGTCCTCTCCCTGTTTCTGGTAGCTTATTTTGGAATTGGAGGGCCAATCTTTTCCTTTGATTTAATTTAATCAAAGGGATTAAATGTGGGATTTTAATGACTCCTGGACATCCAGGGAGAGCTGCCAGTGTTGGTGTCTTCATTCCCTTCCTTATCAGTACAAAGGCAAGTGTGAACTGCTCCATTAAAGACAAACATTGATTAAAAAAATTGTAATTTTTTTTGGTTGCAGCCTCATTTAGTCTTTAAAAAACCATCAGAGAGGACAATTCCATCGTGCCCAGGATCCAGGGCTGATCCAGATCCTTAATTCCCTTTGCTCCCTCTGGAACCTGTGACCATCAAGCACATTTCAATATCAGCCCTTGGACAGGAGACCATAACTCTTTCCATTCCTAAAATTACGTATTTTGAAGACACATTAGGAGACAGTGCTTGAAGAGAGGAAAAATAAATGAAAGCATAAAAATGAATAACAATTATTTTCCCTGCCCGTTTGAGGTGAGCAGCGAGCAGTCATTGTCCTCATAAATCACCAAGTGTCCAATTTTTGGGAGCAACAATTCAAGGAATTTCAGCCAGCAAAATGAACTAGGAGAGAGCAGCAGTTTTATTAAACATTTCCAAGACAGATTGTGTGGTTAACTGGCAAATTGGGGAGTCTATAAATAAAATATGGAAGGAGCAGCCAACTACGAGCTCCTTGTTTTACACACAGCTTGTCCCCATCAGTAAATCTGTTTTAAAAGCTGCTGGGTGGTTGATAAGAATTGTATTTTCTCTTTGAAATGATATCGTGTCATCCCAGCCCCCAATCTCCTTGTGCTGGCGGCGTTATTGGGTGATTTGTTATAATAAATGTATTTGCTGCTCACTTTATGCTTGTAAGGACACATTTTCCTCTTGGTGGAGGTAATTAGACCTAAAATTCTCTCTCTGAGTGACAACTTCTCCACAGCTCAGGAAGTGCTGAGGTACCACTAAGGATGAATTTCATCTTGCCATAAAAAATTGCTAAAAAGTACTTTATTTTTGCAGATCCCATCTACCTAAATGAAACTGGGCTGGAGAAGAGGTGGAAAATTACTTGGAATTTGTGAATTTAATTTTTTTAAATGCTATAGACCTTTTTGCTGGTTTTCCCTCGTGTCTGATTAGGTTTTGCTGAGAAACTTAAGGAGGGAACTCAGCCTTGCTTTTTTTTCTTCTGGAAGGGTTCAACAGCATCCTTGTCTCTCTTCATTAAAGCCAAATTTTACATGCTATTAAAGCTGAGTTTGTTTGTTGCTGGTCTTTAATATAGGCAAAAAAAAAGCTGCAAAACCAGGCCAAAAAAAAAAAAAAAAAAAAACAACAAAAATCAGATTTAGGCAGAACAGGAGCTCTTAGACAACCTGCCCAGTTAAAATTACATTTACAGAAGTCACTTGATGCTGAGAGAATGAAGACTTTGAGTTACAAAACAGCCCAGCTCACTGAGAAGAACACAAAATTGTAAAATTAAGGATCAAACTGGGACAGGGTTTTCCAAAGCCTTCCCTTTTCACTGAGCTGCTAGAGCCTATTTCAGGAATCCTGCAGCTTTTCCTCCAACAGTGGGTAAGCCAGGCCTGGACCTGGAAACAATGCCCAGCAGAAAGAGCATTTATTGCTGTTAATTCCATGCTGGTGGGGTGGTTCCGTGATCCACAGCTGAGCAGTGCCAGGAATTGGATTTCCATTTGTGGTTTGTGCCGTAGCTCAGCCCTCTCAATGAGGGAGGGGGATAAGGAACTTCCCAGGGCCATCCCAAGCTGGGAATTAAAGGATCCTGAGCAGCTTTAATGCTGGTTAATTGAGTATTGGTTAATTGGGAGTATGTCCTTATCACACCTGAATGGGAGGTTTTGGGAACGTGATCCCAGGATAAAGGGGAGATTGCCAACGTTTCTAGGTAGGAAAACTTAAGAAATCTGACAGGCTGAACTGAGGTCAAGTTCTAGGTGGAGAAATTAAAAGCCTTAACGAAGAGAGAAATTTAAAGCCTTAAAAAAAGAGAGAAGTTTGGGCTGTTTAACAGATGCCTCCTTTGGATTTTGGAATGCTGTGCTTCCAGAGGGCCCCGTTCCCTGTCCGTGCAGGCCACGGGATGCTCCCAAATGAGCGTGGCCCAGGTGCAGCCCCCTCTGAGCTGGCTTTTGGAGGCTCCTGCTGGACGTGGAGGCTGCTCCCTGCTCCTGGCACAGCAGCTGGATCAGCCAGCACAGCGTTCAACTGCAGCTGGAGCTTGGATTTGCCTTCCGTCCACGAGCCAGGAGTGCAGCCCCATCCAGACCTCATGGATGAGAGCCCATGGGCAGAGCAGCATCAGGGCTGGAGCCAGAGCAGCTGCTGCCTTTGAGGCAGCACTGGATTTATCCCTCTCCCCACCTGCTTTTCCCAAACCTCTGCACTCTGTTAACGGGCAGCTCTGTGCTGCTGCTGTAAATGCTGCACAGGAACATGAAAATGGATGTGGAAATAGAGAATCTGCTCTCAGGGCCAGAAAGAAGCTGCCAAGTGTGAGCTCTCTTTACCTGTGTGGCTTGAAATTCCATGGAATCAGTGGTTTGAAGGAATCATTGAGTCACAGAATGGAAGGGCCTTAAAGCTCATCAAATTCCACCCTGCCGTGGGCAGGGACACCTTCCACTGTCCCAGGCTGCTCCAAGCCTCTCCAGCCTGCCTTTGGACACTTCCAGGGATCCAGGGGCAGCCACAGCTGCTCTGGGAATTCTATTCCAGGGCCTCCTCACCCTCACAGGCAACAATTTCTTCCTAATATTTCATTTAAATCTACCCTGCTTCATCTTAAAGCCATTCCCCCTCATCCTACCACTGCATGCCCTTGTAAAAAGTCCTTTTCCAGTGGAAAGAAGCAGGAGAAAGCAGATGAAAGTGTCAAACAGGAATATATTTCATTTTGATTACATTGCCCTTACCCTGGCAATGTATTTATACGTGCACTGGTAGAGGAAGGGCACTGCAACTCCAGAGCAATTTTACTTTGGTAAAAATCTCCATTTACTCCAGCAGGAGGGAAAGCCTGCCCTGCTGCAGCTCTATGGAGTCGTGTCAGTGCTGTTTGGGGATTTCTGCAGGAGTTTATTCCTGTGGAATTTGAATGGCAGAGTTTGCGTAGCTTTGCCAGCCGCTCCTCAGAATTCCAGAATTTTGTATTATAAAATAAAACCACACCTTCAGCTGCTCACCGTATTTCTCCCAGCTGTCCTACAGCCAGACCTTTCCCAAAGTCTCTCAGACTTGCAGAAAACAGGATGGATTTGGATCCAGAGGGTCCCGGGTGTTGGTTCCAGCCTTTTCTTCTGACAGGGAATGGGGTTTGCCCCATCCTGGCCTGGAGTGTCTCCCTTAAACCTTCCACGGGGAGGCACCACAAGGTTTCTGTGCAGACCCAAATGGAAAATGGACCTGTGGGGTCGCCCTGTGATGCTTTTTGCCACCTCCAAAATGAGAAAACAAACACTTCCACTTCCTGCCACTTCAGTCCCAAGTTTTGCCCCGAACCCCTGAGATCTCCTGGGGTCAAACCAGGTAACCAGGAACCGGGGTGTCAAAAGTGCAGCGCGAAATTTCAAACGACTTTTAATTAATCTAATTAAAATGAATTGCTTCTGCTTCTTTGGAGAGTCTGGACTGGGATGAGCATTTTCATCTTGCACATGCAGCCCTTCATCTGGGCTCGTGTGCTTTGAAGTGAGTTTTTCCAGCTCTGCCATCAGCTGAGAGGTCTATATTAAGTAGGTGGAGAAGCCCTGCTTGTCTCTCACATCCCAGGATGTTTGGCTGAATTTTAGCATCACAGCTTTAGTAGAAAATGATTCATTTGAAGGGGAGATGCAATAAAAAAGGCAAAATGTGTGACAGCTCTCCGGTATTTTTACTTTCCTCTTTAATGACTGTTCTAATATGACCATTGACTCTTTATTTTTTTCTCCTATTAACAGGTTTTTTTATTCATTTGAGGTCAAACAGAGTGAAAACCCAATACGTTTAATTCTGTATCTTTATTTGTGTTTGAGTCTAAGTAAAACTCTGACTTATTTAAAAATAGGGCTGTTCCAAAGGATTGCCAGCTGCTCCAGTTCCCATTAAACTCTTTGGGAAGGCTCAATCCTGGCTGAGGACAGGATTGTCTGCGCTGGTGTCCATCAAAAATCAGAGTTTGCAATGAGATCCCCTCGGAGCTGAGCAGTTCCCCCACGCAGGAGATGATTGTGTCACACCTGGGCAGTTGTTCAAGGCACAATCCTGACTTTGAAGGGGGATTATTGTCAGCCAGCTGCCCCAGAGTGCCTCTCACAGGATGGAATTATGGAAATAACAATAATCCACCATCTACATGCCTTAATTATCATTGTTTCACCTTTTGATTCTTGAAAGGTTCGATGACAAGATATTCCTGAACATTTACTAAAGTTAAAATTGTTGGGATGAGACTTAACACCTTAAAGGAGACACAATAATTGAAAATATTCCTGTTGCTCACGTTGCACTTATTTAATTGTTTTGTTTCTTTATTTGGGTTATTACAAAAGGGACAAAAAAAATCTGTTTTTAAAAGCATCTTCTTTTGCCAGCCAACATTTCACCCTCAGTGGTCCTGCAGTGAATGAATTATTGGGGATTTATGAACATATTAATCATCTCCATGGAAACAGTTTGCAATTTCACAGCGCAGGAGTTTGACTTCCCTGCGTGACAATGAAAAAAAGGAAGGATCTGAAAAAGAGGAAGCTGAGGAGAGATGAAACCCCCTCCAAATTTAGACCCAAATTTAGCAATAACTACTCCTGCTCTGGGAGAGGAATCAGCATTTCCAGTGAACCCAAGACCTTTGGAATTTGCAGCCAGTTCAGGTCACGGATCCTTCAGAAGACTCAACATGCCCTCCATGAAGGGCTTTGTACAGGGAATTAATTTATTGTTTTCCCCCTGCAATGGTGTTATTACAGGAATCAGCTCTCTGGGGTGTGTTTGGCAATGGTTTGAAACTGGAGACCTCAGTAAACGAGAGAGATTTTCCACTGAGGGCAATGTTGGGTGTGAGGCTGAGCAGAAGAGTGGATCAGTAGCACAAATATCGGGGGCAAGAGAGGGAGAGGAAATAAAGCCATTTTAAAGCCATTCTGTAATACAGCAAAACTCGGAGAGAGAGGAGGAACAGCAACACAAACAGACCAGTTTTTAAACTGTGATCTGCTGGAATAGTGGGACATTGTTGGAAGGCTGGTGGCTTCCTCCACCAGGTCCGTGTCCCTCCTGTGGGAACCCGGAGCAGGACACAGCACCTGGTCCTGCTAAAGCTCCTGAGACCCCACGGAATTGCCCATTATTCCACTCAGATCCAAGCTTTGATTCTTAAATACACCCTGCAGAGTGCCAGGAGGGCTGTGCAGGTGCTCCCTGCCCTGCCAGGAACTCTCAAAATCTGTAGGGATTCCCTGTTTTCCCTCCCACCTGTGGGGTCTGTGCTGCAGACCAGGACCAGCTGCTGCCCCTGGGGAGGGAGGTGCTCTGGGAGGGGAATTCAGCAGGGAAGAAAGGGAGGAAAGATGAAGCAGAGCTGCTTGTTGGGGTGTGGAATCCACGAAATCCATGGATTTATGGATACAGAAGAACTGGATATTCCTGCTGGCCAGCAGGGAATGGGACAATTGCTGCTTTCAAGGTAAGGAGTTTGGGTTTTTTTTGTTTGTTTGGGGTTTTTTTTAATTTTTTTTCTGGAAAAATCTTTCTCTGAGCAGGAGATGAGGCTGTATTTCCCCCTGGGATGTTACTGTCTGGTGTCCTGGCCAGGGCTGCTGAATTCAGTTATTCCAGTGGCTCTCAGCATTCCCAGAGTCTGTGCCTGTGCCAGGAGACCCTGGAGCCTCCTGGCTCTGTGTGAGCCTCGTGCTGCTGTCAGGCAGGAGCTGGCTGCTGCTTCCTCCTCTGCTTGGGATGGTTTCCCACCAGATTTTGCCTTTCCTGGGTTGAAGGGAGTTGCAGGAAGGGGACTGGAGGTGCAGCAGGGGCCTGGTGATGAAAGGTGTTACCTGTAAGTGCAGTGTTCTTGTCACTCAGCTTTGTGACGAGGCACTGGAAGGAAAAGGAGGGGAAAAAAAACATGATCAGGATGTGGAAAAAGCTCCATGTGGACACAGTAAGGTGGAGAGCAGCCCCTTGCTGGATTCTTTTTCATGGGAAAAATTCCTGTAACAGCAAAACCACTGCTTTTATTTTGCTTCTGCACTTATTCCCCAACTGGGAGCTTTCAGGCACTGCACGTGTAGTGAAAATTAGAAGAATCAACTCCTTCCCGATACCATTTCCTTCCTTTGGGTCCCAAAAGTTGTAAAATAAGACTCCTCAAGTCCTGGTGGAGCAGCCTTTTAGCTTTGGAGGCTTCAAAGCAGAAGTTCAGCTTGGGCCACGGCTGCTGGGCCCAGGGGAGGTTTCCCGGCTGAACATCACAGCCTCCAGCTTCTGCCTCTGATGTTTAGAGAAACGTTTGCTCTTCCTGGGTTAAGTGGGACTGGACCATCTGGTGGCATCACAAAAATCATCTCTGCCCTAGAGGAATTCCTGATAAACGAGGAGTTCCTCTGAAGAGGAAGAGATGGGACAGACATGAAGTTTTGGTCAGAGGTGGAGTGGCTTCCCTTGGCCTGTCAGCTGCTGTTTGCAGCCTGGAGGATCAGCCTCTGGTCCCCATGAATGAAGGATTTGCTAATTATAAACACTGTAGGAGCTGGGGGAAAAAAAAAATAGTGCGTTAGTGTTACTCAGTATTTTGATTTTCTGAGGAATATTTGAGGACTTGTTTAAGGCTCTTGGCTTAATGTTTCAGAAGCCACTGGCAATTTGTGGCATCTTGCTGCCATTGCTCTTTGGGAATCTATTTTTTGGGAGTAACCTGCTGAAGTCTCCTGCCCTGTGGACCTATTTCAGCAGAGTGGATATTTCTAATATACTTCCTCAAGCTGGCCAGTAACTGGAAGTGTTGTGAAGCTTTTCTCTGTGAGTGGTAATGGAGAAATATTTATCTGGAAGTCCTTCTGATTTCCCCCTTTGTTTATGCAGATGTTTTACCTCGCTGTAGGCCAGGGGAAATAATCTGTAATACACTTTATTCGCCAGCTTTGTGTAGCTCTTTGTAGATTTCTTTGCAGAGTTCTGTGTCATGTTTTCAGTGCTTTAGCACGAGGAAATTCAACACGAAGTTGGGAGGAATTGGCCTATATCAGACAGAGCAGCTGCTGTGATGGAAGGCAGGCAGAGAGACGAGAGAAGAATTTTGCTGAGGTGAATGGTTAATATGCTTTTGTGATAATAAGGGGCTTATTTATGCTGCATTAATATTTTGTACTACTGCTGTCTGCTTTAATGTTTAATCTCTCTGCTGAAAGCACTGAGAAACCCTTTTTAGCACAGTGGTTTTTGCCCTGCTGGGAGGGACAAGAAAGGTTTTTCTGAGCCTGGAGAACTCGGGGGGAGCTTCGGGGCTGGGATTTGGCACCCTCTGTGCAGCCCTGCTGTGGCTCCTGGGCATTGCTGGAGCCTCAAGCCAGATCCTCACCACAAGGAGCAGCTCCTGGGACCGTGCAGGGAGCAGGAGCAGGTCTCACTCGGGGTCACAAATTAATCACGGGCTTGGGGAAGGGTTTTGCTGCCCTGCTTGCTCATGTGCAAGGGTGTCCCCTGCTCTAGGAGTGCGGGGAGGTAGGGAAGGGCCCGTGGATCTCAGGGGTGCAGCTGGGGCTGCTGGGATGTGCTGGGATCTGCAGGGTTTGTGCTGAAATCCCAGTTTTGTGTCTGCAGGGTTGTTGGGATCCCTTCTGCTCATGTTGAAATTCCAGTTTTGTGTCCATGGGGTTTTTGGGGTCATTTCTGCTCCTCATGCTGAAATCCCAGCCCTGTGCCTGCAGGCTTTTTGGGATCACTTCTGCTCAACTCTGGCAGTGCTGGGGCAGAGTGGCTGAAGCAGCCCAGTGGACGAGGACCTGGTGGTGCTGCTTGGCAGCAGCTGAACGTGAGCCCAGGTGGCCAGAAGGGCCGATGGCACCTGGCCTGGATCAAACACAGGGTGGGCAGCAGGAGCAGGGAAGTGTTTGTCCCCCTGTGCTCAGCACTGGTGAGACCCCACCCCAATTCCTGTGTCCAGTTCTGGGCCCCCACTGCAGGGAGGACTTTGAGGGGCTGGAGCGTGACCAGGGAAGGGGCTGGAGCACCAGGAGAGGCTGAGGGAGCTGGGAAGGGGCTCAGCTGGAGAAAAGGGGGATCAGGGGGGCCCTTGTGGCTCTGCACAACTCCCTGACAGGAGGGGACAGCCGGGGGGGTCGGGCTCTGCTCCAGGGAACAGGGACAGGAGCAGAGGGAACAGCCTCAGGCTGGGCCAGGGCAGGCTCAGGGTGGAATCAGCAGGAATTTCCCCATGGAAAGGGTGAATAAACATTGGCAGGGGCTCCCAGGGAGGTTTGGAGTGCCCATCCCTGGAGGTGCCCAAGGAATTCCTGGACTGGGCTGGGTGACAGTCCCAGGTCAGACTGGGTGGCAGGGGGGTTGTGACTGTGGAGTTCTCCTTGGAGTGCCATCCTGCTTTCACACTTTGATTACTCTGATTGTAGTTTTCTCAAATATTTACATTTTAATCAAATCTTCCCTGTATTTTTGGCTTCCACTTCAGAACTCCGTGACTGGTTGGGCTTTGTGAAGCACCTGTAGTAATTTGGTTACTGATAATCCTCACAGAATGAAATCAATCCTGCAGAAACGTTCAGTGACAGAAATCCCTCTCCTTTCAGCACTGCCTGATTGTGTTTCCAGGGCTGCTTTTCCTCTGTGTTTCCCTATTTTGACAGGACTGGGCAAAGACTCGTGTGTTGAACTACATTTAGTAAATTTACAATCGATACAAACTTATCTTTTTTAAGAGACTTTCCTTTTCCCTTGCTTTAACTGTATTAAACTCTGCACATTTACCTGTATTGAACCTCAGTGCCTGCTTCCCTTGCCAAAGGGACTTTGCATTCCTTGACAGGGCTCAAATATTTGTTCTTTAGGAATTAGGTGCACTTCATTTGGACTTGCCATTTAGTTTGTAATACCAAGAGAACTCGATTTTAAAGACTAATCAGGCAGTTGTGTATTTAGTTCTACCTTGGTGCTGCAGCTGTTGGGCACTGATGGAGGCACAGATGGGATCTTTCCTTTAAGGAAAATAGGAAAAAAAACCCCAGTTCTTCTTCCTGGGGTCTTGAATCTGTAAAAAAAAATCCAATTTCTTGAGTCTATTGGAATAGATTTCTTTTAGGAACCGGGAATAAGGGAAAAGCTACCACAGAACAGAGAGGAATTGGAAAAGCTTGTCAAGAGGGTTGTTTCTCCTTTATACCCTTTCCAAGTCTTCCAAGCAGGATTTAAGGTGGCATCTGGGAAAGTGCTGTCCTTATAATGTGATTAAAAAGCAGTTTGCACCTGGTATTTAATGAAAAAAGAAGGGAGCTTGGGATTAAAAAGAAGTGAGTAAGGGAGCAAGAAAGCCAGGAGTAACCACGTGTTTGGGGTGCTTTTACAGCAAATCCCAGGATGGGTCAGGTTGGAAGTGTCACCACCCTGCTTGTTAACATGGGGTTAAAATGTTTCTAAAATCATGGGAAGGTGGGAAAGGAACGCTGAGCCTGGTAGGCCATGGGAAAGGAATGTTGTGCTTTATTCTTAATAGATCATGCAAAACTCCACCTGCATATTGATAAATGATGTAATTGTTCAGCATATTGATAAAAGATACGATTCTTGTTAAATGTGATCATTGTTTAGTAGTAACAGTGATTATTGTTTAACAGTGATAGAATTATGATGTTTAGAGTACCTGATAAAGATCATGGGAATGATATTTGAGATGAAATTATGCTTATACAATAGAACAATAAGTAGTTATATAATATTATAGTATAAATATGTATGCATTTTGAATCAATGTTGGAGTCAAATTTGGGTTTTCACCCCTGGCTTCCAGAGCTCTTCAATAAAAGCACCTGCATATAATCCACCTGTGATCAGGTGTTCCTGAACACTGACATGCTCAGGCAGGGTGATGGCACAGGATTGTGTCCAGAGGGCTGTGGAATACCCCCAGCGAGGGAGATTCCATCAGCTGGAGCCTTAAACGAGCTGACAAAACCCCAAACCAGAGCAAACCCAGATGTGTCCGTAGGGTGCCCTGCAAACCTGGGAGTTCAGACTCTTAGAGATGAGTAATGTGATAGGTGGCTCTCACAATTAAGGGGTGAATTTATGTATATGTAAAGAGAAGTTTTGTAGATGATAATTATATCTCCCCTCACCCATACATTGTTATTATGGGATGCTCTTAGTGACAGGGACATTTGGGAGGGCCAGCTTGTCACTTTGGCAACTCCAGACCTCCAATCAAGATGTGAGAAGGTGATCTCCACCACTGAGCAGCGAAAGAAGAGTGGAGTGACAAGACCTGGGGAGGGGCTAAAGGTATAAAAATGCAGAACATCCATTGTGTAGCCGAGCTCGTGGCTGGCACGGAGGCTCCCAGCACTGAACTTTCCCCTTATTTACCCCTTTGTTGTAATAAACCTTTAAAATTTTAAAAGTTGAGCGTCGCTTCTCACAAGACCGTCCCGCTTGTCTGCTCAAGAGTCACAGCCAATGAAGATGATTATCCCAGAAACCACGGAGTTTCCTCAGAGTAGGGTGATGAGAACCTTCAGCCTCCTTGTGATTTAAGCTGCGTGCTCAGAGCCCTTTGTCATGAGCTGCTTCTGAATGTCTGCTCAAGGCGAGAAGTAGTTGGGTATTTTTAGCTCTTTTCTATGCCCGTGGTTTTTATATGCTAATCTGTTTGTTTCTTTCCATCCTTCGGAATATTCATTCCACAACATCTAAAATTTGACACCTGCTGTAGCTTGTATTATCACTTTCACCCTCAGAAACCCAGAAATTATTAAGGTGGAGTAATTGCTATCCTATTATATAATAACTACTTTAATCCAGCAATCATAACGTGATTTGCAATGAACCCTTTTGTGCCATTGATTTTGGAATAATTACTGTTATATTGTACTTCTGCAAGAGTTATTCTCAGTTAACCACTTGAAAATAATACGCTCTACTTATTGAAAAAAATAAATCTGATTATCCCCCAAAGCTCGATGTTCTTTCTACATCTGTGCCTCAATTGTCTGCTGGTGACCTGAGATGCTCAAACAGGCTCCTTTCTGTAACTACTCCAGGAAATATCTGTGGGCCAAATACCTCCTTCCAAGCAGCCTTTTTTAGTGGGGGTTTTCCGCTCTGAACCAGGGGTGTGGTCACTGCTCAACCCTGGTGGGCCTGACAGTTGTTTGATCAGGAAATGGTGATAAAGACTCAAGGAAAATATGGGATTTTTTTTCCTCTTCCTTCCTCCAAAATCTGGTTTTCATTGTCTCTCTATATGCGTAAGAATTTCTAATAAAACCATCAAATTTGGTCAAATGAGGTTTTGTCCCTTTGAAGCAAGGCTGATCTGGAAGGAGGTGTTGTCCATGTTTAAAGGATATGAAGAAAAATATCCTGTGATTGTTGGTGATCCATGGGAGCATTCCCATTTTCAGTGTTTTGTCTTTCCGAACTTCTAAAATCTTGCTGGCAGAGGGTTTTTTCCTTAGGGAAATTGTGGGAAAATTGTACATTCTCAGCTTTTTCTGGTTTCATGGAAGCTCCGGTGTGGCCTCTTCCCTCCTGTGTTGCAGAATGTAGAGGAGGGAAGATGTTTGATCATTTATTTCCTTTCTATCTTTCCTTGCTGGGAGAGCAGGGATGAGTTTGGCTCCTTTAGTTATTGACAAACCTTTGTTGAAGAGATCAGAAGTGTGACATTCTCTGTCTGAAACTTAATGAAACATTGATAAATTAAGAAAAAAATAGAGTGGAAACAATGTCAAATCTCTAATATTTTCCTGAAACATACATTTATTTGGGGCTAATGCCCAGAATGAGTGAACAGCTTTGTGTCGTGGAAGATCCAAAATGAAATCCCAGCTGTCCTTTGAGCCACCTTTGTAGTGGCTGCAGAAGAGATTTGTTAAAAAGAGATCTCAGTTTTCCAGATTTGATTCTACATGGGCAAGATTGTCACATCTTTTCAAGGCTGCTCTTTTCAGTGAGCCCCAGAATATGGGTCAGCAAACTTGAGAGCACATGAGCAGGCTGATAAAGCAGAAGTGAAAGACTCACTAATGTGTCAAGTATTGATGTTGCTGCAAGCTTTCCCTTGTCTCCTGCTCTGTGAGTAAATAATTCACCAAACTCCTGTCAGTCCTCGTGGTGATACTGAGGGATTTTTTCATTAATTTATAAATTTCAGCTGGGAGGAGTTTTTGATGATTTCATGGCTGTGGTGGTGGGGCTGTGTGTTCCTTGGGTCTGTCCAGTTTTGCATAAGTGGTTTCCCTCACTTTTTCGAGGTGTGCAGATCTGCTGTTGGCTCTTCCTGAAAGGTCAGGCTGGAAACTCCAGTGATGGAGCAAAATACAGCATATTTTAAACTCCAGCTCCAATTGTCATTGAAATGGGAGGGGAATCATGGTTGAAAGTGCAAGGGAAATGCTGATGGACTCAGGAATCCTCTCACTTGCACTTTTCCTCCTGAGTGCAACAACAAAAAAGGGATATTAATCTCCTCCAAACCCACAATTCTTTTACAGACCTACACCTTCACCCTTATTGCTGCAGCACTGGGGTGATGTTTCTAGGACATGTCCTCCCATTCAATTCCCCCATTAATTAGGGATCCATGGAGTGCTGACATTCCCACCCAGTCCACGGGAAGTTCACAGTGGCTGCTCCTCCTCCGTGTGCTGGTGGCTCTGTCTCTCTGGAATGTGGTCAGTGGCACGGGGGGAGGCCCAAAAGCCTTTCCATGTTTGTCCTGTTTATCCCTGCGTGGCCCAGGTCGCTGCCAGAGGCAGGCAGGGTATTTATAGCTGCAATGTTTGGTGTTCGCGTCGCCTTCCCGAGGCCATGCCTGATTCCTTCGGGTTCAGCGGGCTCCGTGAGACTTCCCCTGGTTTCTGTGCTCCAGGCAGAGCTCCCTGAGTCAGTGCCAGCCTTCCCTGGGTGTTTGCAGTGGGTTTTCCTTTGAAATATGCATTGCCCTTTGGATTTTGTGTGGGATCAGCACCTCCTGCGTCTGGCGCCCTGGGAGCCCTGAGGACGTTCGAGGAGCGGCTCCTTTCGGATCATCCTTCCCTCCTTTCTTTCCCAAAGCCCTTCCATTGAATTAACCATGGAATTATTTATAGCAGCCCTCTGGAGCCAGGTCAGCCTGCAGCGCTCAGGATTTACTGCAGAGCTGCTGGGAACCTGTGTCCTGGGAATTCTCTGGAACTGGGAGGGATGGGAAGCACAGGGGTGTCTGTCCTTCAGTGCTCCCCCAGAGCCAAGCCCTGGGATGGAGATAACCCCTCCTTGGCACGTCCTCACTGACCCTTCCTGCTGGATTTTCTGCTTTTCCAAAGGAAAGAGCTGCAGATTTCCTCATGGAAATTTCTTGGGTTTCAGGGGTTTTTTCCCTCTTAAAAAAATACATTCATTAAGTGAAAGCGTCTGGGCCAAAGGGGTTTATTGGTGTTCAGAATTTAATTTAAAATCATGTTTGTTCAGCCTTCCCATGAAGAAAATGAATTCAAGTTTCAATGCACTCTGGAAGGCAAGGATTACATCCTGTTTTCCTTTTGTCCCTGTCATATTCCCCACTAATTTCCTTGACTTTAATCACCATTTTAGTGCTTTCCTTGGGTTTTATTTTACTCGCTAGGAAAAGGAGAAAACCAGCTTCCCATTATTCTGTTGATTCCTGGAAACTGTGGGAAATAGGTAGTAAATAAGCTTTAGGATAAGTAGTGTCTTCATTTTCCATGGATAAATAGGAAGAGGTTGATGTGTTTGGGTTTTTACTCTTCTTTTTTGCTTTATTTTCTTTTTCACTTTATCCTGATGCTTCCTTTCTCTTTACCTACCAGAACTTTGGAATTTCTCGTGTTAGGCTCAAGTTTAACAAAAATTAAGTGTTAATTTGGTAGTGGAGACAAAGACCCACCAAAGCCCAGCCTTGATGAAAGAAGCTGTTGGTGACCAGGGAGGGTCAGGGCCCTCAGGGCAGTGGGAATTGATGGGTTTTGGCCAAGACAGGTTCTACCAGGCCATCTCCACCTTTGAAATGCACTGGTTTCCTCATCCCAAATCCTGGAATTAATCATCAGCCTCCTGTACCTTGCCCAGATTTTTTTCTCTGGCAGTGCCCAGAAGCTTCTATGGAACAATCACGTTCAAAATTCATTGCTTTGTATTTTTAACTTCAGCCCTAAAATGCTGAGACAGCTCAATGTGTCTGGAGCCACTTTCTGAATCCAAATCATTCCAACATCTGACCCATGACTCGGTAAGCATTTATCCCTCCAATGTTTTTACAAGGAAAAGTTGTCTCTAACACTATTCTAGGCAAAGTTTACAAGGTTTCATGATTAAAAATGCATTTTTATGCTGTTTCCAAAACACCACTTTCATTTTATTGCTAAAGTGGTATAAATTCCACGGTGAGCACTCTATGAAATGCTATTTATAGAAGAAATAAATGTAGCTGCAGCCCTGTGCTGGGGTTTGCTGGCTCAGGATGAGCTGTATTTTATACCTGGCAATTATGCACAGAAAAGAAAGAGGGGGAAAAATGCTGTTTGAAATGATTGTGGGGTTTGTGTGGCCCCGTGGGACATCAAACAGCGGCTGGTGAGACCCGCCAGGGTGATCTGAACTGAAAGATCAGGGTGGCAGTAACAAATTGTCCTTCTCTGCTGCCTCTGTAATTCAGTGAGTTGGTTTTGCTGGAATGGGGATTCCAGAGGATGCAGCAGCTGCAGCCTTTGCTGGGAATGTGGGCTTGGAGATACTCCTGGAATGGTTTAGGGGCTGGACTCTGAGTCAAGCAGAGGAGCCACAGTTTGCACCTTGATCCTGTCTGCTGAGCACGTGGAAGCACCTGAGGAGATGAGGCAGCCCCAGGGTGCACCAGGTTAGATTGGACAGAAGGAAAAATTCCTCCTGTCCAGCCCTGGCACAGCTGCCCAGGGCAGTGGTGGAATCCCCATCCCTGAAGGGTTGAAAAGCCACCAGGACGTGGCACCTGGGGACAGGGGTTGGTGTTTGGACTCGGTGATCGTGGAGGGCTTTTCCCACCCAAATGAATCCATGATTCCCCCAGCAAACCAGAATTTTGCTCCAAGGAGCACTAATTCCAGCTGGATTATCCTCAGGTGTGGGCTGCAGGAGATGTGCAGAGCAGGGCATAAAGCACTTCTGTCACAAGGGGATATTTTATTTCCTTCCACCTTAGGTTCAGAATTCGGTGCTGTACCAAAGCATTTGGCACGTAGTGACATTTTCCCTTTATAATTTAAAGGGTTTTCTTTATATATGGAAACAAATCTGTCTTTTTCGTGTCTTCAGTGAAACCACACAACATCCAGAGCACTTTAAATTTAAAGTCACTTTCTTAAGTGAAACCATTCAACATACAGAGCTTTGGAGAGCAATTTAAAGTGAGTAGGTTTGAGAGTTACTGGGCAATGACTTGTATGGTTTAATAGAGGTTAGGAAAGAAAAGAACTTAATTTTGGGTGATTTCTTGCAAATCTTGAAATGATAATTTGAACAAGCTCAGGAAAACAATGTCTGCATCTTTCTCATCAGTATATTTCAGTATATTAATATATATACAGAAGTATATCTGTGTTTATATGTATCAGTGTATTAAAAACTATGACTCAAATAAAATTAATATAACTAATACAAATAAACTGCTGTAAACCCATTAAATCTGAGGTTATTTATGAATAAATCCAAAATATTGGAAGACTATTCCACTGCAGCCTTGGAAACGAAGGTGAAGCTGCTGTGGGTGGCTGGTAAATAATTGAGTTATTTCCGATGTCATGGTAATGACACAGATTTAAGGTGTTGAATGACAACTTTTTGGACTTTCTTGACATTTCTGAGCTGGGAGAGCTCCTGTGTGGGACCTCCATGGCCTTCCTGGGATCTGATTTTCCTGGCAAGGGAAGGACTCAACATCTGCCAGGCAAAAACCAGTGGGAATGAGGATTTTCCTGCTGGGGACAAGTCACTGCTGTCCCAGGGGCTGTTGGTGCTGAGTGGGGACTCGGGGTCACTTTGCTGGCCCAGGTGGCCTGATTTTGTCACTTAATTAAGGCTTAATTTAATGGTGTTAGTTGGGTTTGTGCTGGTTTTTGAGAAATTAGGTGGTTATAAAGTAGGTGTGTAAATAGATTACAGGCAGCACCTTGCACCTCATTCTCACTTTCAAATAAAAATGGGGAAAACCTTCCAAAAAAAAAAAAAAAAAAAAAAAAATCCCCTAATACACCCAAGGAAGAAGACCCCAACTGAACGTTGTTTTTCATTTAAAAATTCTTCTCCTATTATTGTCTCTCAGTTAATATGGATTTTATGACGAGACTGTAGGACCCCTGCTGCACTTGGGAAATCAAAGAAAACAAGGGTTTGGGAATGTGGGGAGCCAGCCCTGTCCCAAGAACACCACCCAGCTGTCTGAGAAGTTTCAGTGCAACCAGGTTTTATTTCGAGGTGCAAAATGTGACATCACGTGTGGAGGAAGGTTCTAAAAGCAAATGAAATGATGGCAGCTGCTTTTATAGTCACTTAATGCACCAGGTAACTATTTTTACATGTCTCGTTGAAGGGAAAGAATCCATTCAAATACAATTTTCTCCCTTTTTTTTTTTTTTTTTTTCTCCCCTAAAATAATCTTTAATCCAATGGCAGATTTGTTGCAAAAAAAGGAAAGGCTGTGCTCTGAAGAGAGCCTCTCTTCCTGGGGGCTGGAGGTCAGCAGTGGAAAAGTCCCTCTGGAGAGGATGGGTGAGAAACTTCCATGGAAGTCAGGTGGCAACAGCTTCAGGCCAATAAATCCCCCGTTAAACTCCCCAAACTCGCCTGTCAAACCCTTGAACTTAATTTTTTGAACGCATGTTTAATGCAAAAATAAATCTCTCTTCAGAGAGGAGCAAACTTGCCAGACTGAGTTAGACACATGCAGCTGGGCTGCACTGGTTGAATATTTAATAAGCTGGCGCCAGATTTTTGGTCTTGTTTGGTTTTTTTTATTTTTAATTTTATTTTTTCCTGCTATAAAAAACCGCCCCAAACCCACATCCTGTTGTCTGAGGAAGGAGGAGAATTGAGGATCGAGTGCTTTGCAAATCTTTATCTTTACCTCAGTGTCTTAAACATGTTTTTGGATTGCCTGTGCTGAAGTGGAACTTGATGGCAGAAATTATTTGTTAAAACTTCTCTCAGCTGCTCAAAACAGGGGTGATCCTTGATAAAATTTTGAAGAACATGTGTCATCTGTTCTTTGGTCGCTGACAAAACTGATTTTATTTCTTTTTTTAATTTAAACTGATGTTCTTTGGCATCCTGATGAAGCACAAATTATCCTGCCTTCGAACTGAGCATTTTAGTGCAAGAATAGTGCAAAAATAAAGCCCATAAAGGGCCCAATAAAGTGAATGCAGCCACTGGCACTGATGAGTGGAAAATGAGGATGTTGGACAGGCAGCCTGGGACTTTTTGGAGTGGTTAAAAACAGTTGTAGCATCTGAGGGGAGAAGCCAATGGTTATTTTCTGCTGGCCTGGATTTATCTGGGGTGTTTCCCTGTGAATTGGGCTCGATAAATGTGTTATTTTTAAAGAGCCCCCAGGGCGTTTGGGATGTGGAGAAAATGGGGAGGATGATCAAATTAACAGTGAAGCTGTGACATAAAGTGAATAAATGTTAGGAGTGGGTGACACAGCCATAAATAAGTGCTGGTAATTCCTCCTGACACGATCCACACAGATATTTTACCCAGCTCTCCTGAGAAGCAGTTACACGTTCCCTGGGGTGTGGTTCAGTGCAGGCTGTGAATAGGTTTCCTTTTTTTATTTGGCCATTTATATTTACTGGGTTTCTGGGGTTTTCTGCTTTTACACAGACAAGGAAAATACACAAAATACTTGGTTTGGAAAGGCTGCTGAGGTGCAAAGTGTGGCCTTGGGGTGGACTTTTAACCAGGGGATTGGGAATGAGTTTTCCTCCCCAGAAGTGGTGACAAACGTTGGCACAGCTGCCCAGGGCAGTGCTGTTCCCATCCCTGGAGGCATCTAAAAGCCACCAGGACGTGGCACTTGGCACATGGGGCAGTGGTGGCCTTGGCAGGGCTGGGAATGGTTGGATTCGATGGAGATGAATTTGATGAATGGATGGATCTGATGTTGGTCTTGGAGAATTTTTCCAACTTCCCTAAATGATGCTGTGATTTTGCTCCATGTCCTCAGGGACAGCTGGCTGCACCTCAGGGGGAAAATAAATAATTATTGTTTTTGTGCAGTTATGGTGGGGATGAACATTTAATTTACAAATTCCAGCCTGTGGCCAAGCTCCATGCAAGGAACAGGATTAAAGAACCAAGAGGAGTAATTATGTTCTCTAATGGCTGAAATCCTTCTCTGGAGTCTCCTCTATGATAACTTTTGAAATTGGGATTTTCTTCCTAAATTCTTGGAGGAGAAATTGGAATTGGTGAGGAATCTTGGATTGGGAGCTAAACTTGTTCTTTAGAAGTGCATTAGGTCAAGCCTCCAATTATTCAGGAAGAGAGGGAAACATCAGAACCTCCTGAATATTTCTGGGGTTTTTGTGGCATGAATTAATCATCACGTAAAAATTCTCCCTTTATTTTTTTGTGGAGTGGAACTTGGATGTGTATTTTTGTGGGTGACAGATGTTGGAATAAATTTTTGAGGAAGTGAAAATACAAAATATCTTGGCTTAATTTCCAAAACTGGCCAGCTTGGTGTGAATTGTTCTGCTTTTTTAGCCCTCTGTGGTAAATGTCTATTTTTGGGCTCTAATGTATTGTGGAGAGAAGGGAAGGATGCATTGAGAAATTCAAACTATATTGCAAATCTTATCTGGATGGAACTGAATTATTCACCCTGACACAGCAGAAAATGCAGGGATATCACCTCAGGATGTGTGATTAAGCTGAAGTATTTTTCATCACGATATCTTGTTTTTTTGATGGAGTACAAGCAATCAGAACTTGCTCTGTGTTTTGTAAACAGCTGCATTTCCTATTCCACACTTTTCTGCAATATTTTTAAGATCAGACTTTTTCCAATATAAAAACCTAAGAATAGTTGGGTTTTTTTTTTTGCTGCATTTGTGACACTTCTCCCCTCTCAAAATCACAAAAGTCGGTTTTCGATCAGAGCCATTTAAGTCACAAATGAAGAGTGATCCTCTCTGAACTCCCCTTCTGCTGAGCCACGACGTGGGGTTGGCACAATCTGTTCCTCAAACAGGGAAAAGCTGCAGAACAAAGCTCGCTTTGATGCAAAATCCAGCAGGACGCGACTGTGGATTGTTGGAATAATTTTAATTTTGTAATGCTAATGAATCTTCTCCCTCGTCCTGGGCTTTATTTGGTGGGAGAGCTGGAAATTAAGGCAAGCATATATTGGAATTACCAGGGTAATCAGGCTTCATAATCACCACCCAGCAGAGGATTTTATTTCAGCAGTGAACAGGAAATATTAAGGACAGTGGCATTAATATTTTTGCTTGGAGTTAGGTTCAAATTAACCAATTCTAGGCATATGAGAAAGTGAAAATCACAGATAGCCAGAGCATTTGCTGCACCCCAGATGATGAATTCTAAGCTGAAGGTAGGATTCTTACAGATATTTAAGCTCCTTCCATCTGAAAACTTTTGGAATTGGGAACTTAATATGGATTTTTTTTTTTTGTTTTTATTATGTTTGGCTTGCAAGAATTTTTTTATGTACTTGAGTGAAAGAAAACTTTGTGAGTCCACACGCTCCGAGTACAACAAAAGACTTCCAGGGACAGAAAAATGGCAGTTTAAATCAGAACTCACATCTGTTGATGTAACTGTTTTGTCACTTGTGTGGGGTTTTGCTGGGTTTTTTTCTGTTTTATTTCCCCGCTCAGCTTGGAGCGAGTGCAGATGGGGGGAAGTGTGGTTATTTCTGAGAATGACTGCGTGGGTCCTTCCCACGAGAGCAGCGAGGAGAGGCTGAGAGAGGAGGCAGAGAGGGTTGAGGGGCAGCCTCGTGGCAGGGCTTGTTCTCCCTGGCTTTTAGGAGTCACTTGCAATATGTGATTATATTTCCTCTCGCAGAACTTTGAAACTACTCTGGGCGCTGCGTTTTTATTTTTATTTCTCCTTTTACTCCAGTCGTGCTCTTGGAGTGCTTGACTACTTTTTTTTTTTTTTTTTCCCCTTCATTTATTTTTCTGGAAATGGTTCAAAAGACATTTGGAGGAGCTAATGAGACAATTTGCAATTTATCTTGGTGGGTTTTTTTTTCCCTTTTGGGGGCGATCCAAAGCCATTTGGAGGCAATAGAATGGTCTCATTGACTGCGAGGAGCTACGGGTGAGGCCCTTGATGAGAATTGTTGTGAGTCTATTGACAATTAGGTGATGTCTCCATATGTGAAATGATAAAATACAAGTGTAAATGTTATAGCTCAGAATGTTTTAGTGCTGCTTTGCAGCTCTGTTTTTGCAGCACGCTGCAGTTACTCTGGTGGGGCCAAAACAGTGTTTGGGTGCAGGAACCACTTTAAAACAACCAGAGACTGCTGGAATGATCAAAACTGGTCCTAAAAAAGAAAAATAAGATAGGAAGGTCAAACTCAGGTGTATTATTCCAGTGAGGGTGTTGGAAACAGGAGGAACAAAGCTCCTTTGGGGTCAGTGTGGGTTGTAAGGCCCCTACAAAGCAGTGCTTAATGCACATTAATTATACACGAACACATTTCTGTGATGCCAGAGCAGAGGGTAAATATGGATACGAGGGAAGAAACTGAGATAAAAGGCGAGTGGAGAGGAGAATTGAAATTGGTCTCCCTGGTAAACAAGGCTCAAAGTCACCCCCTGTGTTTGCTGCCTGCTGAAGGTGAGGAGGGACATGGGCGTTCGTAGCTGTGTCAATATTGGCACATTAAAAATGGAAGATAAACCAGAAATGAGCTGGAGGTGTTTCCCTCTGGTCTGCAGCTCTGCTGCTTGGAGCTTTGGGAAGGGCTCAGCCCTGGGTGTTTCCCTGGCACGCAGCAGTGGTCCCACTGCAGACCCACGTTCCCAACACCTCCTGCAGCAGCAGCACAGGACAGGTGGATTCGGGGGCAGATGTACAACCTGGGAGCTGCCCCAGATGCACATTTTGAACCTGTCCATCCCTCTTTTCCCGGGCAGCAGCCCCAGGGAAGCTGTGCTTGGAGCTGTGCTGCTGCTTGGATGAAGCAGGTCAGGAAGGTGCTGCAGCACCTGGTCAGGGGCAGCATCCTCTGAGCAGTGCCTGGATGATGCCTGGAAACTCCCTCAGACAGGGATTTTCTCCAAGTGCTGCTGGTTTATTTTCTAGGGTGGCTTTGCTCCAGTCTGAAGTGGCTGTAATTGCAATTTTTCTTTTGTCTCATTACTAATTTCCCATTATTTCTTTAAATGATGAAGGAATCGAGGTTTGGGGATCTTATGTCTACACTTGGGCTTCTTTAACCATAGAACCATGGTTTGGGTTGGGAGGGACCTTAAAGCCCATCCAGTGCCACCCCTGCCGTGGGCAGGGACACCTTCCACCATCCCAGGTTGCTCCAAGCCCTGTCCAGCCTGGCCTTGAACTCTAATTTTGGGGTCAATCCATAGAAGCTTGGTTATCTTTCACTTAATAAGGTTTCAGTGTGGGGTGGAGGGAAATGTGAGACCCCCACCCTTGAGCATATATTAAATGTTTGGTCCTCTCTGTGCTAAGAAAAGCTGTGTATTTCTCAAGCAGAGCTGAGTGCAGCCAGCTCATCCTCTCATCACAAACCTCAAGTTTCTCAGAAATAGAAGGAAATGACTCTCCTGATATAATTTTTGCCCCCCAAAGTAGCATCCAGCTGCTGCCCAATATCTGGCCGTGGCTGCGATTGCTGTGGTGGGAAGTATGAATTCTTTATGGCACCTCAGGGGGCTGCTAAACAGCTTGATCAGATAATTACAGTGCTGGAAACAATGTGTGGTGTGTGCTGTGGTGTGGGGATTTGGGGTGCACCCCGTCTCCCAGGGCTCTGAGCGTTAACACCTTCTCTTCCCTCACCCATGTCAAGCAGCCCAGCATGAGCTGGAACAGATGGTGGGGCCTTGTCCCTTTTGTCCCAGCCCAAATCCCAGACCTGCTGCTTGTCCCCTGTCACTGAGGAGAGCTCTGTGCTGCCAGCTCCCCTTGGCTCTGCTCCAGCGCCTGGGAAAGGTCATCCCTGCCTCTCCCAAGGACAGGGTGAGGGACTCTGCCCTCTGAGGGAGGAATTGAGTGGTGGGTGGCACATCCCCGCCCAGGTGAGGCTCTGGTGGAGCTCTGCACCCTCAGTGCTAGATCAGGGTGGGGGAATAAAAGCTCAGGGTCCTTTTGGAATGCAATCCACTTATCTTCTGTGAAGATTTTTGGGTTTAGGATACAACCCACATTGCTCCCGAGCAGCCTCGGGGACGCTGCTTCATTCTGGGAAGGCTGAGTCACAGTTCCTAAATATGACAAGTTAATATTAACAGTGAGGGGGTCAGAAGCAGGAGGGAAGAAGCTGGAAGTCTGAGAAGTTATCTCTTAACCTTTTCAGGCTGGTAACACAACTCCTTGTAGGATGAACCAGTCTGTTTAGAGGGCCTGAAATCCAGCCTTAAATTAAATGCTTGGCTGAAGTTGAACCTTCTGCTGTAGAATTACCCAGGGGCTGGAAAACTTCCCTTCCAAGCAGGTGGAAGAAGTGCACAGGGACCTTTCACCACCCTCTCCAGCCACTCCTTGCTCCTGTGAGCCCTCCATGTGACTGAGCCAGGCGTGAAGGTTTTGTCAGGCAGGTTCCTGGGTGCTGAACTTGGTACGATATTCCTTATTTTGGGCACATCAAAGGCCTCTGAGAGCAGAAAACGATGCTAATCATGTGTTTGTGCACTTAGAAATATCAACTCATCGACTTGCAGAGCCTGAAGATGGAGGAAAACCTGGAGGAGCCAAATATAAAATTCTCTTCCATCATCAAAGTAGCAGCATCAAGCCATGACCTCTCTGTGTTCAGACACGCTGCAAGCCAGAAGCAGAATTTAAATGGGCTTGGCCTCCTTGCTGCTTAAAAAGGGAGAGAAAAACAAGTAAAAAATTACTTTTACCAACTGTCCAAACCCAGCTCAAAGCTGCTCTGTGGAAAAATGTAGGCAGGGATTGCTTTTCACTGGCTTTTGCCTTTCACCTCCCTGTACCTGTACCAGTGTCCAGGTGTCCAACACCTGAAAAACACCTTGGAACCCTCCTCAGTGCCACCCTCAGCCTCCTGAAACTACCGAAATGCACCTTCTGCATGGGAATGTTTCATTTTTTTTCTGGAGATGATCACAACTTCTCCAGGAATTTTGTAGGAGCCGTGGGGGTTTTTTGATGTTTAAACCAGAAATTCCTTCTAGAAACGGCAAACTGGTGACACCTTGAATTTCTTGGCAGACTCTTCAAGGACGCAGTGTGGCCTCTCTGCTGGGAGTTCCAAGTGTCACTTGTCTCGATACCTGCACTTGAACATGTCCCCTGACATGGAAATGATGAGCCACAAACTGTCCCATCAGTCTGTCTGAACATTTAACATCACAGGCTGCTCAGCCCATGGTCCTTACAGAGACCAAAATTCAAGGGCTTCATGGTATGGACAGTCATTTCCTGCTAGATGTATAATTTATTTTAGCCAGGTCAGGCTGTATTTCTTATATAACAGCTCAGCCTAGAAAAAGGAAATTTATTTAACATTTTTGCACTTTCTATAAAGTTAATGAATGAATTCAAGTAGGTGTTTTACTACAGCATAAGACATTCAGCTGTGATTATGCATCATGATTATGATGTTAAAGGAATATACTTAAGCTGCTTGGGCATCAGGAAATTTGGAAATTGGGTGTTCCTATATATCATTCCCATAGGCCTGGATTATTCCTGTTAGTCACATTCACATATCTATATATATATATCTCTATCTATGTAATATATATAAAATAATGGGACTCTCTGTTCTTTCAGTCAATCCCTGCAGCTGTACAAAGATTTAATTTTTTTTTATATATCCAACTAATTTTAGGAGTTAATTTCTCCTCTGAAAGTGTCCTGAAGCACTGACTACACAATTTACAAAGCTCATCAGGAAAGAACGTGGCACAGACCATCCTTCCTGTGGGAAGCACCCAAAAGTGAGGGATTTTCTCTCTCTGAGGAATCTCTCTGTTCAAATCTCTGTGTCCTACCCCGAAGTGTTTTGTGAAGTTAAGGGTTTTTATAAAATCAAGGAGATAAATCAAATTTAGGGTAGCAGTGGCTGGTATGACCTTTCATTTGGGGAAAATGGCTGAGCTTCCAGTCCTTATTTTTAAAAAGCCTGGAGTTATTTTCCTTGGGGAAGGACAAATTTTCAGTAGCGCATCATCAAATATTGAATACATTTGCTGCTTATGTAAAAGAGTATTTTAGCCTGGTGAGAGAGAGGAGATTAAACCAAGCAGGCTGCATCCCTAAATTCAATTGTTTTCCTGGGAGATGCCACTCAGCCTGGCAAGAGATTGACACCGTGTCAACTCTGGTTCTCTCAAATTGCCCTCAAACGAGGTGCCCTCTAAATCCCTTCCCGAAAACCGCGGCGGTGCCTGATGAAATTAGGGAATTAAACTTCTGGGAAAGTCTTATCCGAGCGCAGGGAGCCCTTTCCAATGGGATCATTTGTTTGAACATTAAATTGAGCAGTCACCCTTCCCCAGAGCTCCGAGGAGCGTTGGAAGGGGCCGGCAGCGAACCTTCTGCTCCCTCTGGAGGGAAGCACCTTTGCTTTTCCTGTTGGTTCCTCACTCCATCATTGGCCACGGGTGTATCCACAGTGCAGGGACAAATTTAGGAGGGTGTTGTTCCTGCAGGTAAATTTAGCTCTGTGTCACAGCTCTTGGGATAAATGGTGGCACTCGGCGAGGAGGTGGCGGCTCCTGCCTCGGGCGGTCGCGGTTTGACGGCGCTAAATTGGGTGGGAATTTGATGATGGCTGGCAGCAAACGCAGCCAGTAGCCAGGAGATCCTGCTGAAATCTCATTTTCCTATCAGCCCTTATCAGGCTGGACACTGCCAGGAGAGGGCTGGGGGTCAGATCCAGATTAAACCCCCGCGTTCTCTTATCGCGGCAAAACGCTCCAGCCCCCAGCTCGCCTGGCAGGGCAAGCCCAGCATTAGAATTTAATATAAAAAGTGGGATCAGAAAAATGATAAAATGCTTGTGCTCCTTGTAAATATCCTTTTCTTTCCTGCCCTGTCTCCCTGCGTGCAGGTCATATGAAAATCTTGGGTTTAGCAAAAAATAAAAATATGTGAACAGCAGCGGGGTGGCACAGCCTGGAAGCTGGGGATCCTTAAGGCTTTAGGAGTAGAAAGGAATTATTTGCCTTAATTATTAAAGTTAAAATATTAACTTTATTAAAGTTTAAGGTTAGTTTAAAGGTTAAAAAACACCCCTGTTTGCTGCTTGGTTGATTAACCTTTCCAAATGTTAGTAAGTAACAGCAATGTACATTTTAAGAAGAGGTTTTTGCACATTGGGATGTGCAGGATCCAAAATACAGATTATTTACATAATAAATTTTACATTAAGAATTTTACATAATAATGCAGTAGGGCTGAGAGGTCCTGATTTTCGGCATTGGTGTTCGTGTGTGGATGAATTTTAAGAGAAATAATAAGGAAATCAGATATCTTTGAGGAGGAATTTGGCCATATTTCCTCAGCTTGAGGAGTATTTTTATCCTTTTCCCTTTTCCCCTAAAAATTTTAACCAGATTTTGTGTTGCCAACAGGAAGAGCATGATATGATTTGATTTTTGCGTGTGAGATCTGTGTGGTTTAAGCAGCCTTTTAGGGCTGCAATTTCATTTAATTTATACCCAAATCTCTGGTACTTGATGAGTGTAAAGCTGGTGATGAGCTCTGAAGAACAAATACCTGAAGGGTGTTTCTGAGGAGCATTTCTCTTCCAAAAGTGCTGCCAATTAGCTTTAGGAGCAGGAAATTAATGACAGCCTGGAGAATGCCGTGTCTGAGGCAGATCTGGCCGGGCTTTAAAGAAATGCAAACAGGCAGAAATTAAAATTAGCAGCAAAAAGTCAAACTCGCCTGGTGTGGTGCTGTGGGTGAAATCAAAACCTCAGGCGTTAACGAGGGCTTTTTGGTGGTATTTTCATCAAGTGTAACATTCGTGGAGGATAAATTTTGTTTTTTAGTGATTAACCGTCGACAATTCATGGAAATGAGACTTTGTGGTCTAAAAGACACAGAAAACTTAAGGTATTTTTGTTGCTGAAACCCAATTTTTTCTGTTTTTGCGCTCAGAGAGGAGCTGTGATTTTTGCCAGTGTAAATTCCCGAAGCCAACGAGGCTGTGCTGCATTTCCCCTCTAGGGCACACGTGGGGCTTTTGACCAAGAATGGTGAAAATAAATCAAGTTTTCAGCCCCTTGGGGTGTTACAAGGATACTTTAGGCTCAGCTCAAAGCCTGTGTAGGTGTTGGTGGTGGCCTTGGTGCCAAAAGTCCCCTGCAGATGGCAAAGGTCCCAGGAGGCTCCTGACCTGGTGGGATGCTCCCTCCTGCTACCCTGAATAATCCCTTTGCTCTGGTCTTTGCAAAAGACATCAAAAATCATGGAAAAAGTGGATTTCAGGCAGCAGGAATCAGAAGTTTGAGTGTCCTTCCCAAAAGCGGGATTCTTGAGCACTGTGAAAATTTGCTGTTTCTTCTTGGACATGATGAGTGGTGAAAATTCTGCTATTTTAAATTGATTTTAAAAGGATTTTAGTTCATCCATTAAAATGAAAATCTCCTGTAGCAGCAGCACCTACAAATTTGTTTTCATGTTTGTTTTGAACTTTCCTTTATATCAGCAAACCCCCAACTTCCTAAGGAAAATATTTGCAGCAGAGCAAGGACTGAAAAATCCATTTGGTTAAAAATAGGTGCTAATTATTATTAATTTTATTATTATGATTTAGACTTGACAAGGTCTGTTACACAAACCTGCTTCCACTTGGATTTTAACCACTTAAATAATTGGGGAAAATATGGTCCAAGTGGCTAAAAACCAAAAAATAAATTTACCTTGAAGACCCAGTGGTGCTTCAGTCTATATTAACTGATGTTTCTTACTGTGAAAAGTGAGTTCTCTCTTAGCAAAATGTCTTTTCTGTTCTGCCAGGCAATTTAAAATTAAAGCTTGACAGGCCATGCTAATGAAATAAAGCAATAAACATTTTCTGACAGGTGCAAAATACAGCCCTTGTTCGATAAGATGATATTTGGGGGAAAAAATTTGCTTGGTAAATCTAATTTGTGTCAGCTCAATATTGGCTTGAGCATCAAATTCTAATTTATTGAAAGCACCAGCAAATACTAGAACCATTTGTTTAGCACAAAGCATTCAATCTATAAGGACCAACTCCATGAAATTTAATTTTCTGAGCCAAAAAAGACAATCAAACTAGGGAAAGCAAGGAAAAAACCCCTCATGTTGGAATAAAGGGAACTGCAACTTCAGAGGGTGAAAATTTTTAATATTCAATTAAAATTTAATATTGAAATATTTAATTTACCATGAAAAAAAGGGAAAAACCTCCATGAAATGAAATAATTTGACAGGTTTTTTTAGCTGTTGCTGATTTTTAATTCTATTTTCCCTCTTTTCAGTGAAACACTGATATTCCAACCCTTTTCCTGGCCACTCTTGCAGAGATTTTTATGGATTGATAGAAATGTTGAGCGGTTGGAATGAGATGAGCTTTAAGGTCCCTTCCAACCCAACCCATTCTGTAATTCCATGATCCTCCAACAATTAAATATCCACCAGTTCCCCCAGTTTGCCATTCTCAAAGCTGATTGGGATGGGGATAAATTTGGGAGGGAATTTCCCTCCTGTTTATTTAATATTGGAGTTTAATGTTGGACCTGCAGAAATGGTAACTGCTGCATTTAAATGGTGGAATTCCAAATATCCCAGCTTTATTATATTTTGGTTTCTTTTTGAGGGGAATATTTAATGAACCTCAGTGAAAACCAGGAGCAATCATCTCTCCCAAGGTCTTGCATCTTGGATTGGATTCCTGTAAAATTGTTAATTAAAAATCAGAGATTTTTAGCATCTTTTGGGGGGCTGGAAATCCTGCAAGTAGTTTTGCCTTTGCTCTTTACCTTGCAGAAATTTAACTTTATTTTTTTTTTTCCCTCTTTATGAACACTCAACTAATGATCTAATTGGATGAAACAATTGTAGATTGATCTGGCTGCTAATTAAGCACGGTTAACGAGACTCTGGGTTTATGATGGGTTTCCTTATTGGACATTGCATAAAGCTGGAAGATTTTGGGAATTTCTTTGTGCTTCCCTGGCATCTCCTGCTGACAGAGGGTTTTGGACAGATCCTGTGTGGAAATTCTCCACCTTTCCAGAGGGTTGATTGATGAGGATCTCCTGGGTTTAAACACCCAGATCGCTCAAACCACCAGGGTTGGATCGAATTAAAACCGAGATTTCCTTGGAATTAGGATTTTTAAATGTTTAAACTCTCTTTGGGGCGAGGAGCTGAGGGTGATGCTGGATCATGAGGAGCTGGATTCCTCCAGATGTGCCTCCCCAGCACAGGAAAACTGGACATCCAAACCTCTCCTGCCCCCCAAATTTGCTCCACACCCCTGTCTCCACTGAGAGATGCATCCTGAAATGCCAGCACGGCTGGGAACTGTGCTGCCTGGCAAAGTGATGTGGAAAGATCTAAAATCCATGGAGGTTATTAAGCAATCCTTCTGCTGTTATGGCTTTTGGGGATTGCTTCTATTTACTCCTTGAACAATTTTTTGGGTTGGTTTTTTTCTTTTTTTCCCCTCAAGTAAGTGTGAGGGGAATATTTCTCAATTTTATCTGTCGAGAGCTCATCCAAGCCCATAAAAACCCTCCAAAAAAGAGGAAAAATCCATATGGCATATTTATAGCCAATTATTTTCCTGATTCTTCCTTTCTTCAACTCACAAGTTTTATGGGAGCTTCAGCTTTATCCATTTTACACTCCAGCAAGCTTTGCAAATAAATACTGAAGGTTAAGAAGAGTTGCTGATTTATCCTTAAGCCCAGCTTGAGAGGAGCTGTAGTTCTGGAGCTGGCTGGATCCCATGGATCCAAATTAAATTAGCAGCTCATTCCTCGTGGGCTGCTCATTTGTACCTTTTAACCTCAGAGTTCTGAGGTGGCCTAAACCTGCACGGGTATGAAAAAAACAATTGCCTGTATTTGTCAAGTTTTTTGTTATTTTTCTCTTCAAAATTGAACCTCCCGGGGCTGCAGCTGCACTCAGAAATCCAGACCAGGCACAACTCACAAGAGGCTATTTTTGGGAATGTTTGGCTTATTGAATTTTTCTGCAGGATGGGGGAAGGGGCTTCTCACCCTCTGCCCAAACCCTCTTGTGCTGCTGTGGCTTTTGCACTGCAGAGGTTTACAGCCACCTGCTCCTCTCTTACCCGCAAGTGCAAACTGCCACCTCCTGATTTTTTGGGAACCTCATTTCCAGCTGGATCACTGGGGTCTTTGGGATAATTGTTGTCTTCATTCTCAGGATTTTTTGACCCGAAACTGTTTAGCCATGAATACCACACGGAAATGTTTTTGATGGGTGTCATTCTTACCAGCAGCACCTGAATATCTGCATTAAAACCTGTTTTAGTCCAGGGATTAAGGCAAATGAGTGGCATAAGGAAAGGATTAATATTTTTCTGTCTGTACCCTGGTTAATTATATCATGGTTGGTTCTTAAAGGTACTTTTTGGGTTTCAGGATGTCTTTGTTGAATGAAAACAATATTTTTTCCATCCCTGGAAATGTCCAAGGCCAGGCTGGGTGGAGGTTGGAGCACCCTGGTCTAGTGGAAGGTGACCCTGCCCATGGAATGGGTTGGAGTTAGGTGGGCTTTAAGATCTCATCCAATCCCAAGCCATTCTATGATTTTATTGTTTTCAAATATCAAAATATATCTTGATCATTGTCCTGAATCCCTGAACAAAAATCTCCACATATTCCATTCCATATTCTATTCCAAAATGTCCACGTGTCCGTTCCTGAGTTGGAATTCTGTTGTGGATGGATTTTTTTTTAATATTCTCATAAAATTGGCTTAAGCTGTTGGCATCATTTAGAGTATGGTGCTGAGAACAGAGCCCAGATTGATATATTTATAAATATATAACTGATTTTGGAGCTCCAACAACATCTCCTTGGCCACAGAGGGCTGTGTGATTGTTTTCAATATATTTCTGATTATTATTATATATTATATGGATAATTATATACGATATATATTATAATTGGGCATTGGTATTATTATTTCAATAGTATATTCATGTATTATTATTTTAATATCTTTCGGTTTTCAATCTATTTCTGCTTTTGGGAACTGATAGAGTTCCCAAAAGGAGATTGTAGCCAGGTGGGGGCTGACCCCTTCTCCCAGGTAAAAGTGTCAGGATGAGAGGAAATTGTGCCAGGGGAGATTTAGACTGCATATCAGGGAAAATTTCTTCACCTTGACATAGATTTGGCCATGTAATTCCTGCTTCTCCTGTTTTAAAGCCCTCAAAATCAAGTAAAATTCCTTTGGGGTTGGTTGATTTTGGTGGTTTTAATCCTTTAAAAATGAAGGTGCGAATGGGGCCTACACAACCACACGTGAATTTTCACAGATATTTCCAGGGGGTAATTCTGAGGAAGTGCAGCAGCTTCTCTCTGATGCACATCTCAGGTGAAGGTGTCTATTTAAGCACCTGAAAGGATAAATCTGGATGCCATGGTGATGGGAGCCTTTATATAGTCTAAAAGGATAATTGCACTTGAACGTGAATTTTCCTGGGCTGGGACAGGTCTGTAATTTGGATTTCACAGAGCTGATGGATCAAATTAGCGATGACTTTATTTGATAGAAATAACCTTCAATATTTTACTTTTTAAAGCATCCACGTGGTTTGCCACTAACTTTGCAGCACTGAGGTCGTGGTGCTCCTCCTTCCTTGGTTGTTCCTTTGGGAGAAGTTGGCTTTGGATCCACTGCTGGGTCTGTCTGGATCTTTTTCCCCACGAGCAAGGGACAGGATGAGAGGAAAGAGCCTCAAGTTGCACCAGGGCAGGTTTAGGTTGGATATTAAGGAAAATTTCTTCACTGAAAGGTTGCTCAAGGTTTCATGACCCTAAATCTGCTTTATATCTCTTTTTCCTGAGATAAATCAAATCACATCCTGTACTCACCAACCAGAAGGCCCAGGTGGGTTGAATGAGCAAATTTCTTAAAATAATTTAGCTTTTAGTAAACTTACTTTGTATTTTTAACCCATTTTTTTACTTCTCCTTTGTTCTATGGTGGCCTCTTGATACATTTATTATTTCATACTAAGTGTTCTCTTATCACCCTAAATTAACTCTTCTATTATTTCATTACAAAAATCTTAACAGGCAAATATTTCTTGGATGGGTAAGAAAAATTGCATTAAAAATAGGAACATAATTTTCAATAATTTATCTTTCATCACCTTTTTTACTATTTATCTTAATTCCCTTCTGCCATATTATGCTTATTTTTTGTAGAGATTGATCACATCCAGAGTGTGATATTTGAAATAGATTTGAAATAGATTTGAAATAGAGCAACCGGAATGGTTGACTTGATGTGTCTACAAAAAAGGGGAAATCCAGATGTGCTGAACATATTCTCATCTAAATCTTCAGGAAAAATATTGTTTTTATGAGAAATTCTTCAGGATTTCACTCACAATAATTTAATGCATTTTGGGGATTTTATGACCTGCATGTGAAAAGGAAATTTTCCAATACAGAGAGAGAGCTTTCCTAAACTTTTGGTAAAATCTCTCATAATCTGTGCAAGGAATATAATCTTGAATTTTATATTTGACCCCATCAACATCCTCTTAATGCTCTCATTTGGAAGTGGAACATTCCTTCCCATGTGATATTTGTGGATAATCACAGAAATTGTTTAAATAAATAATTTTCTTAGAGATGTAGATTTTCTATATCTGATAATTACTGGTCATTTGATGAATGATAGGACAATGAAGTAGGAAATTTAATTCTCATTTAGAAGTTGGATTAAACACAGGAATCCTGAGGGCCAGAAACATTTATGGGTTTTTTGTTTGATTTGCGAGCTCGTGCCACCCGCTCGTGAAAATCCGTGGATTTTCAGCTGATTTCCTTCAAATATTTTTTTTTTTCCCAGAGGCTGGGGATGTTTTGGAAGGGAGAGAGAATTCTAATCAGAATATAATCAGAATATTGTGTCCCAGCCCCCTCCTGGACTGCGGTGTTCCATCACAAGGTGGCACTTCTGCCTCACGGATGGGTTTTTCCCCTCACTCGCTGTCGGTCCAGCTCCCAAAAATCCCATTTGGTGCCTCCTGGCTCAATGCCCCTTTCCTTTTCCCTAGGAATAAACATTCCTCACATCCCTGGAAGAGGGCTTGGGAATAAACCACAGGTTTTAACTCAAATTCAACCCTGGAATGGCACTGGGGTAAAACCAGAAATAGGAGTGAGGTTGTAAATCTTCATTTTTCCTTTCCCAGCCTGAACTTTCCCTAAAATGATTTAGGTCAGTGAGGTGCTAAAATTGCTCTTATTGCTATTTTTAAATGTTGGTCGTGGACAAATTATCCCTTAATTTATCTGAATTTGATTGTTTTTTATATACTTTTTATTTCAAGCTCACAACCTGTTCCCATGTCCCAGTAACGTGCCGGGAGCTGCTGGGGTCAAGTTGGGATATTCCAATAATTGTGTTATTTTATTTGTGAGTCCAGGTATAAAATAACTTCAGGAATCAGCTTTGACACTTGCCTCGATTATTGAAGACCCAGATTTTGTTCCTCTCTTTACCTTGGGAATATTTAATGGCTTGAAGATGGTTTGTCCCAGGAAACACCTGAGGGAGAGGGAAAACTTGCTTTTCCCTCCTGTTGGAAATGCTGGATATTCTGAGTGCTTTAGGAGATTTATTCCTGCAGATCCCTGGCTTTGTTCAGGTGTTTGCTCTGAGTAGAGCCAGGTGGGGCTGGGAGATCCCTCAAATTCCCAATCTTTATGGGATTGGGAATTCCTTGGGCAGGTGGAAGTTGCAGGTGCTGGAAAAGCTGTAATAAATCCCATTTTCTGGTTTCCCTCACTTTTTATTTATATAGCTCCTTTTCCTCAGGTCCCCCCTCTCCCTGCTCCTAACCTAAATTCCAATCCCTCCGGATGGAACCTGTGGATAAATCTCACCTGGATCACTGGGAGCAGATACAGACCCCAGATAATTCATAACAAAAATAATTAACAATGCTTGACTGCACCATACATATTTCCTAGAGACATCCAGCTCCATGAAGAGTTTGATGGGAAAAGTGTTGTAGGGAACTTGTAGCTCAAAAACTCTTTGATTGGGGTTTTTTTGGATGTTTTTTGGGCACTTTTCCTTCATTTTCAGAATAAATCAGGTGATTTTGAAAGCAGTGTTAATCTAAACAAAGATTTATTATTATTTATATTTATACACAAAGTATAATTCAACCTCACCACAGCACAGGATGCAGATTTAACATTTTTCCCGGGCTCATTTCCTAACCTCATTTTCCTTATTTTACCTGTGAATTCCTTTTTATTTTATTGTATTTCAATGCCTTTGCTGAGCTCTGGCAAGCAGAAATCCCTTTGCTACAGAGCTGATGCTTCAGGTAGGTCAGCAAATAATCCAAATTTCCAGATGGGACCTGAGCTTTGTCTCAGCTTTTAACATGAAAATAAAATTGTATTTTTAGCTTTCAACGTGGCTCTGAGGTGGAGGGGATGTGGTAATTCTGCTTTCTCATGCATCTGCTCCCTAAATCTCTGCTAAATCAAAGGAATTGACATTTAAATTGGTTTAGGCCTTGCTTGAGTTCAATTTTACCAGGTGATGTCAGGATAAACATTTGATTAGATCATGAAGAATGAAGGATCCAGACAGCAACAGGAGCAGTCATGGAATTGTTTGTTTTCCTGGAGAATTTCTAGGGATTATTTTCCTTCTCTGGCTAAAATCCTGGATCCAAGCATGGATCTGAGCCTAAAAGGCTCCAAACTGCTTCAGCACATTGAGGAATTTTATCCCAAATTAAAGAAGATTTAATTTAAAAATTTCTTTCATCTGCTTTTTAATTTTGAATCATGACTTGGAGAATTTCAGTGCTATAATGAGTTGGGTTGTTGATTGTTTTGGGTTTTTTAAACCTTTCATTTTGGGCCTTCTAAATCCCTATCCCAGGGTTTGAGTAACTGCTGTGTGTGTTTTGTTATCCCTATCCCAGGATTTAAATAATTCCTGTGTGTGCACAGTTCAGTTATGAAATTGATGCCACAGAGAGGTGCAAATTGGGAAAATAAAAGCAGAATTCGTGTTGTTTTTCTCAGGTGCCCCTGAAAACATCCCCAAGTCTGAAATGTGATTCCCCTTTTTCTGTTTTCAGCCCTTAACGTGCTTGTGAAATGCTGGGAAATATTAACTGACCTTTTTTATAGATGAAAAAATAGCAGATTTTTCAACCAGGCACTGAATTTCCATTGATTTTTACATTATTTGGTTTTATTAGGTTTTGCTGTTTGTTTGTCCTTAATGTAGCATTGGATAAAGATTTATTTCTTTCCTCAGAATCTTATTTTTGCTATGGAAAGGTTGCATCCAAACCTTTATTGTTAAATCTTTTTTAAAAGTCCTGAATCTCCACCTATCAGAACATATAAATAGAATACCCAAGAACGTTTTGCTGACATCCCATGGAGTTCTGGAGGGGACTTTATTTTCCTAATTTGTCTTGTGTGGCAAAATTCTTGGTCTGTTTTCTTCATGGTTTTCTTGAAATGTGTATTTCTTGAAACGTGTGATTGTTATTATTACTATTATTATTGCTATTATTATTATTATTCCCTATTTCTTTGCCTAACATATGCTTTGCTCCATGTTTTCAGGGATAATTGTCAGCCTGGAGACACGTGGAGCAAGGAGCTGATAAGAAATCCTGTTGTGCCATATGGTTCCAAACGTTGTGGTGGAGACATTTGGGATTTTTGAAATCCTTGCTGATCCTTGTTTGGATGGGGAGCACGAGAGAGAGAGAACTTCTGCCATCCAGCAAATGCAGGTTAATGCCAAATTTATTTTCCATATGTGAATTCCTCAACTCATCACACGAGGATGAGTTGGGAGGGTCACAGACACGGACAGAAATAGCAACAACTGGATTTTTCCTGTGGGGAAAAAACGCTCATTAAAACCTTGAGGAGGATTAATTATTTGGGATTCTTGCATGGAATGGTTTGGGTTGGAAGGGACATTAAAAACCATCCCATTCCACCCCCTGGCAGTGCCCAAGGCCAGGTTGGACAGGGCTTGGAGCAGCCTGGGACAGTGGGAGGTGTCCCTGCCATGGCAGGGGTGGCACTGGGTGGTTTTTAAGGTCCCTTCCCATTGTGGGATCAGAACCCCTCTGTAGATGTTTGACTGTAATCACTCAGCTTTGATCACTTTGCCAAAATTCCCTGGAATTTCTGCCCCACAGTGAGGAGTAAAACAATGTTTTGGAGCTCATCGGGATGGCCTGGTCTGCTGGAGTGCAGCTGGGTCCCCCTGAGGGCTGCTCTGGGAGCTTTTCCCCTTTCCAAAGTGGCTTTTGGAGCATCGATCCCTGCAGCCCTGCCCTTCCTTGCTTGTGTGATGAGGAGATCCTGTCTTTGGCACCTCGAATTTCATCATGTGATTCCTATTTGCATATGCTAAACCTTGGATGGGGCCGAGATTCCGCTTCTCCTTCGCTTTTCTGCGCCAATCGGGGCGGCAGAGCCACAACTTGGTTTTGTTTTCCAGTCCCTTTGAACAAGTGATTTTATTGCTACTTGAGCAGGAATTTCGGGGGATGAGGGGGTTGCTTGGCAACTAAACTGCGGTGTTTGCTCTGGTAGCTGCTGGGTGAGCAGAGAGTTCTCTGCTTTTTCATTTGCTGCTCCTACAGGACTTGGTGCTGCTCCTCCAGCCTGTTCTGTCGTGCCCTGGACCCTGAGGGAAATGGAAATTCCTGCCCCTGCTCAGGGGTTTGCAAACTGCTTTTGGTGAAGTTCTCAGCCTTTGAAGGTGCTAAAGCACAGGTGTGTCTGTGGTTCATGGAATCACAGGTTTGGGTTGGGAGGCATCTTAAATTCACTTAAATTCCACCCCCTGCCATGGGCAGGGACATTTTCCTCTATCCCAGATCATCCAAAGCTCCAGCCAAGCTGGCCTTAGACTTCCCAACCAGAAAGGAAAGATCTAAGCCCATACCCTTTAAAAATGATCCTTTTTTAGCTAAGCATTATTATCATTATTTAAGGAGTTGTTAAAAAGTCTTCAGGAAGGTCTGGATGACTTTTTTCTTAGCCTACCAACGAGGATAATGGTAAATGATAATGGTAAAAAAATAAAAGTCAGGTAGAATGAAGGCCTCAGGTTTACAGAAATATTAATCCTGATGAGCTGGGCAGCCAACAGGAACAGCCTTCAGCAGCCCCTGTGTTTTATTTCACTTTTAACTGAGTCTTAAGGTGACAATCTAGCTTTTATTAATGGCAACTCCAGCTAATCTGCTAATTTTTTTTTTTTGGAATTGAGAGAAGGCAGAATGTATCCCCAGATTAGTCATGCTCCATGATATAGAGTGCACACAAAGGGCTATGTTTTATTCATTGCTGATATGCAAAGTGTATTTTCAAATAGAAACTTTCTTCCAGGCCTCCTACGGCACCGTGTCTAACGCCAGTTTGTACAAATGCTCTCATGAGAACACCTGGTTTTAAAAAGAGGAAAAAAAGAACCAATCCAAAAAACCCTTTCCCTTTTGCTGTATGGACATCCTTGGGATGCTTAGAAATTATTTATCCTGTCCAGAAGCTAAAAATGATTGAAAACTGAAAAAAAAAAAAAAAAAAAAAAAAA